>WTSP01024151.1:0-52701 GCA_025331215.1 Actenoides lindsayi | reverse complement strand
TAATTGATATTAAATAATTATATTAAAAATAAAATACAAATAAAACATAAATAAATATAAAAAGTATATTTATGAAATTGATTAGAAACATGGTGTTATTGACATGTCATAACCTCTTAATCAAGATAAAAAGTAGAGGTACATGCCTGAAGATAAGATTTGATCAAATGCTGTCATTGTTGGGTAAGTCCTAAAGTGCGACTACAAAGTAACTAAAAAATGCCTGAAAATGTTTCAAACTTCCAGAAGTATTTAAGGGATAAAGTAGCCTGACTTTGACCTTCAAAACCATTTACTACGATATATTTTTCATGACACTTCTATATCTGTTTTGTTTATATGTATTCAATAAGGTTATCTACAGTTGGTTTGTGTCAATTCTAAGATGATTAATAAAGTGATTGAACATAATATACATCTACATCTATGTACATCTACATTGACAAAACTAGAATTCTTAATCCTACAATAAAACAATAAAAAATTATCTTGAGCAAGTTAGTTTTATGCTTTTTCAGCCTAAAACTGAACTACATATAAATATATGATAGACTGAAAATTTAAGTTAAGAAGAAATGAAACGAAGTTAGAGCAGATACTGAATGGACTTCAGGGTAATGAAGACAAGAGCTTGAATTTTTAAATTCCTGTTTCCATTACTAACCAACCTTGGAGACAGGTAAAAATGAACACAGTTGGCTTTGTAGGACATTTGCCTGGATTTTAGGCATAGGAAATATACCTAATGTGACAATAAAGGGAAAAAATGTTTGCTTCAGGAGGTTAAATTTGTATTTGGCTCTGTGACTTACGAAAAATTTTGTGGATTCTTGAGGATACTGCAGAAATATATGACTACCTCAAAAATTTTGAAGTTATTTCATTTACTTTCATTCTGGCATTATTATACATGCTGGTAAATAAAAACATAATAATGCTTTAAAAAAAAATTAAAAATAGTAGCAGAAATCAAATTACTCCATCCCTTCTCACAGTTTTTTAATTTAAATCAATGACACCTTATCACAATTTGATTCAGAAATCTGAGACTTTTTAACTTTTGAAGTAGTTGAAAAAGAACAGGGAAGAAAGAAGACAAGCCCACTTCAGCTCCAGTCTCCCTGCTCAAGGAGCTGTCAAATCTGATCACCTTGACCTCCACAAAGAACATAATCAAGGACCACATGCAACAAAACTAACTGTAGGTTAACCATGATATTATATACTCAGAGCTAATTTAAAATGTGATTTTTTTTTTCAAGACTAACAGATTTGTATATGTAGTAAGTACATGGTAATACTGATTAAAATATGTAAAAAACATGAAGTGTGTAGTTAATGAATTAAATTAGTAAAGTTTTGCTTTAAAGCAAAGTCTGACTTGTGATACCAGTTTTCTGAACACTCTAATCACTGTGATGTCCAAATCCCTGATATAGATATAGTCATAAATATAACTGCAACATATTTAATTGTGTCATTGAGGTTGCAGAAAATGACCATTAAAAAAATTGATCCATAAAGCTAAATATTGATTCATCGAGTCAATATGACAGTTTTCCCTTGAAGAGACAACAGTGTTACATAATATTCTGACTAATGTTTAGAAGAATGTTTTGTCAAATACAAAAATTTAAGACTTAGCACACAGACAACTTTGCTGCAACATTTTCCAAAAAGAAAGCAATCAGAAGAACATTCCTCAAGCTGATCAAAAATATAAATTCCCCATACACATGCACATGGAGGGATTATTAAGTAAATAGCATAAATTGAAAAGGTAATGACATTCACTTTCTTCAAGTTTGCAGATGACACCAAATTACACAGAAGAGTTGATACTTTCAGTGTTGCACTTGCCATCCAGAGAGACCTGGACAGGCTGGAGGAATGGGCTTCCAGGGACCTCATGAAATTCACAAAGGGCAAATGTCAAGTCTTATTCCTGGGAAAAAAGGCCCCCTAGGAATGACATGGGCTGGGACTACACTGACTGGGGAGCAGCTCTGCTGAGAATGACCAGAAGGCATACTGAGAGACTGCAACATGTGTATGAACTAGCAGTGTGCCCTGGCAGCAAAGAAGGCCAAGAGCAATGAAGGCTATACTAAGATGGCCAGGAGATGTAGAGGAATGATTATCCCCCTTTCCTTATCAGTCATTAGGCTGTCAGTTTTGGGACTCTCCACAGAGGAAAAATATTAACCCGAGTGTGTTCATAAGGGAGCTTGTTCAGCCTGGAAGAGAGATGAATTTGAGGGAACCTAATCACAGCCCACCTTGCTGGAGAACAGATGGAGTCATCTCATCACAGAGATGCATGGCAGGTGGATGAGAAACAGCCAAAGTAAGTTTAAACAAGGGACATCTCCTCTGTATACAGGGAAAATATTTTTCCTCATGAAGACAATCAGGCACTAGAAGAGGTTGCTTTAGAAAACTGTATAGTCTCTATTCTTGGGAGTTTTTGAGACCTTATTGAACCAAAATCTGAGCAACCTTCTCTTATCTCACAGCTGACCCTGCTTTGAGCAGGAGGTAGGAACAGAGTTCTCTTGAGGTCCCTTCTATTCTGAATTATCCCGGAATCCATATTTCTGTGAATGACATCAGACAACTACAAAAAGGCTGAAGATTATTAAAAAAAAAAAACCAACAACAACAACAAAAAAAAAACAGTAGAAACTGAAACCCAAATGACTTACGGGATTTTTCTGAAATTTATTCTAATTCCTTTCTATTAGAAGTGAGATGAGAACAATCCTAATTACTGTAGGAATTAAAACTCCTGAAAGAAACTGCATTTACAATATGTGTGTATGTGAAAATATATATATTTATATAATATATATATAAATGCACAGTTACTCCACAAAAAAAAGCACAGCACTCAGAAAGTAAGACTGTTTTTCTTAATATTTTGCGTGATCCTGTCTGTCTCAGAGGCAATTTGCTCTTTGCAAAATGTGTGTGTGTACATACAAACATAAACAGTATCTCGTACCTTCATTTATTCAATAAAATTATTGAAAATAGTAGTGCCACATTAATGTAAATTAATACCAGTAGTATTTCAACCTGTGTTCCACATCCTGTATTTAACAGTAGCAATGTGAACATTTTTTGGTTTCCCATCTCATAAAGCAAATTCCTTTCATTAATTCATGTGCCCATTATGCAATGATTATGCAAAAATTATGGATATTTTATAAACTTCTAATAGGATTAGTCTTCTTTAGTCTTTATTCATCAGTCTAATTGTTTGCATGGTTATGAGTTTGAATGAATCATAGAGGACTTGTAGAAAAACCTGTAACTAAATATATTAGTATCTGTTTTGATAAAATTCAATCATTTTGGCACCCAGAATAAAGTTTAGTAAAAAAGCAAAGTTGGTTTGGTGGCTTTTTTGTGAATTCCTTATTCATATTAATTATATAACATTATATTCTGTGGTGCAGTTACTGATAATCATTACAGCTGAACTGAACTATCTCTTTAATTTGTTAATTAAATGCCTTTTAGGGTACTTCATCTAAAGTGTTGTAAATATTTACTAAGCTCTCTTTATCAAAAACTTATTTAAAACTCACAAGAGCAGCCTAAGTGTTTGTTTCTCAAAGGGAATTGGAGAGCAGGAATAATATTTTCTTTATGAATGTCAAGTAAGCAAGAGAAATCTCAAAAGTAGTTAAGATGTTGCATTACATACAACTTAATAGTAATTTTAAAAAATGGGTACCTATTCAAAATGCTGATAAATAAATTAAGCATAAAAATTATTGTTCCATAAGTATGCAACAAAAATTACAAGTGAAATTGTCACATACCCATGCATTGTTTTGATAACTCAGTATTTAACTCATGTTAACTAATTTGGGCTGAAATTCAGGTCAATTCAAGCAATTAAAACTGTTCCTAACACCTGTTTTCCAATGTTATACATAGTTTCAGTCTCTGAAGGTATTAGGATTATATGGAAAAAATGTAAGTAGCCAGACAGTAGACTCCATGGTAAGCTATTATTATTTTAGAGCTCTGGGCAACAAAACTCCTGGAATATGTCAAAGGTAATTGAGCTTGGTGTCTTTCTCTCTTAAAACAAATATCCTAGGAGACTTTTTTTTAAGATTAATAGTTCTATAGATTTCATAAGATCTGAAAACTTTTATGTAAAAGAAGACATTTTCGTCTATGAAAAACACTGCCATATAATTAAATGAATTATGTTTTCGCTTACCAGAATAAGAAAAGATATGTTTGCCTGTGGTAATATTCTCTAAAAGAACTCATATGACGATGAGGTGAATGTCCTAGTATCAATGCAAGAACATCCATGTCACCTTTGAAGTGAATGCTATAAGCATATCTATACTATAATTATGTTGTCTTAAACAAGATCACATAATAAAGTCTAAGAAAGGTATAGAAATTGCACCTATATTTGCTCATTCCCAATCCACTGTTTTAATCATAAAATGAATTTTATTATGGTAGTCAGATGTTCCAAAACCAGTATATTTGTGAACTGAGAACATATCTACATAATCGATATTAAAAACATAAGAAAAACATGAGAAACAATGTACTGCTATTTTGCACTCTCCTTACTTTCAGACCTTAGAATTGCTGCAACAATTGTGCTTTCTAAAACTTTTTATTGATTGATTTCAGGCTCAATGTCATGAAATATTTCAAAGGACATTCTGAATGCTGTTTTCTTCAACAACTGTACAAATGTTTTTTGAGGCAAGATATTTCTAGAATTGATCAAATATAGTGAATATCCTTTGAGGGACAGCCAAACTATCTTACTTTTTTCTCAATATTTGGTTTTACAAAGAAGTTAAAAAGGAAAAGTTTAGATAATTATGTCTGACTCTAGCTGCATCTAAGTAATGTTGCTTTTTCCTTTGCACAGAGACTTTTCCTGTGTAGGACCTTGCTTTGATGAATTTCATGAGGTTTGTGCTGGCTCACCCCTCAAGCCTACCAAGGTCCCTCTGGATGGCATCCATTCCTTCCAGCATGTTGACCCCACCACACAACTTGGTGTCATCAGCAAACTTGCTGAGGGTGTGTTTAGTCCCACTGTCCACGTTGCTGACAAAGATACTACACATTGCCAGTCTCAATACCGACCTTTGAGAAATGACACTTGTCACCGATCTCCACTTTGACATCAAGCCACTGACTACAACTCTTTGAGTGTGACAGCCCAGCCTATTCCTTATCCACCAAGAAACAAGGATGTTGTGTGGAACAATGTGAAACGCTTTGCACAAGTTCAGGTAGATGATGTCAGTTGCTCTTCCCTTATCCACCACCACTGTAACCCCATCATAGAAGGCCACCAATTTTCTAAGGCACAGTTTTCCCCTAGTGAAGCCATGTTGGCTGTCACCAACTACCTCCTTATTTTCTACATGCCCTAGCATGGTTTCCAGCATAAAAGAAGAGAAAAAGTTTAAACTGTTGGTCATTTCCCTCAAAAGCAGACAGAATAAATTTAAATCCAATGTCATCCAGATTTAAAAGAAAAGTCTATATCTTAGCTAATATTGAACTTCTTGTACATTTCATAGACAAGGTGAGGTTTATTGGAAAATAAAATGCTTGCTGAAGTGCTTATGTACTGAAATTTAATTTTTCAATGTGTTTTTTTCTTATTTTTTTTTATATTTGAATACTCAGCATGCAGAGCTGGATAGGCTCAAGTATGCCATTTAAACTCCATCAATGAAGACCACACAGCTTTTTACAAAAAATGACATTGATTACTATGTGCTTTCAGAGAATCACCTTTCATTTTAGAAACTCAGTAGAAATTTCACACTGTAAGAAGTAATTAACAGTCTTCTGAAAACCGCAATAGTTATGCAAACTAAAATACCAGAACATCACATCAGGCCTCTCTAGAGCAAAGCAAACTGTACTACCAAATGCATTTTGTACTTCTATTATGAAAAATTACTTCTGTTTCCATATATCATAATTATTCATAGCAATATAACTTGGTTAAGGGTTTTTGGAAGATAACACATTGTCAATATCATGTACTACTATTAAGAATTACAGTTAAGGTCTTTATGTTTGTCCTCTCTATTCCTCATTTCCATTCTCAGTCAACAACACCAGTTATTAAAGTTGGTTTTGAATAATATTCCACAGAAAATTAGTTCATACTAAAGAGTCCGATGCTTTCTATCTTTATAAAATGATGTTCAAAATACCTACACATAAAAAGGATTTATGTTCAACATTAATTGTATTAGCAACATTTATTAATCATAGCTTTTAACACAAGAGTTCCTAATAGTATTTCTATTTTTCATCAAAAAGATTTCAAAAAAATAGCCTCTTAAAAATACCATACTTCTGATTCAACAGAACTCCACTTACGTATCAGGCCACTAACAACAAACATCACCTCAGTCTGTCCACATAATGAGTGTTTTAATAACAACTGTGATTACTTGATCTATCCTGTACAAGTGGCAGAGTGTGTAGCTTCCATCAAATTCTCCTATTTTGCTCTTTATCATCTCGTCCTGTAAGTTTAGAAATGTCCTCCACTAAAAATCCAAAATAATACTTGTCATCATTCAGCAAAGCTTTCAGGATTAAATTATTGTATTCCTTTTCATTGAAATGAAGATATATCTTCTTCCAAAGGCTATTAAAGAATTTCTGTTTAGAAGAGAAAAATGAAATCCCAGAAAGTTATGACATTTAACAGTGAAGACAGATTATTGCTCTTGTCACCACATTCTCTGGGGCTGACGCAGTACTGAACAGGACTTCTTGGGGAAATACAATAGGTAGCATAATACACACGATGATAGAGCCATTAGGACGGGCAACATGCTTTATTAGTTATGTGACTTGCACTGGTTCTGTGGAAGCATCTGTCATTACCTAATAGTAATATTTTGGTAGTGTCTCTTCCCCAGTAAATTTACAAAAGAATGTGACAGATTTTGGTTCATAATATTTAAAATGTGTACATACACACAAGTCAATCCCCTGGATAATTCTGAATTAGCTTTAACCTTTCATATTCACTTGTGAAAAATTAGCATTAAATTATCATCTAACAGCTATTCAAAAAACATTAATTTCATGATCATCTAATTAAGTAAATGTAGCCACAAAAGCCCTGTTGTCTACAGTATATTTTATACAGTAGAAAATGAAGCAGAATTCCACATGATGAGTTTCTGGATTTTAAGGAAAAACCCAGCTCTCATTTTGTTTGGGTAGAAATAAAAGTTGAACTAAGATTAAAATTAGATGCAATGGAATAATATACTTACAAACTGTATACAAAACATCCTTTCACTTAATGGAATGAATACATTACAGAATCTGTCTTGGTTGTACTTTCTAAGAAGCTGTGATCAAAATTTACTTGGTAAAAATTAAAAGCTACCTCTTCTCAACTACACAAATACAAATTAACTGTAATAAATTGTTTTATGACTGTTACTGACTTACACTATGCAGGTTATTCTAGCTGAAGGCCAGCATAGACATCTGGTCCATCTGATTTAAAACATCTATACTAACCAGCGTAAAGAGATTTTTCAGAAGTGCATTAACAAAAACAAAGGAGAGCAAATAAATCACTCTTATGCAGAGGAAGAGTAGACTGTCAAGTCACTTGCATAGGTTTCCTTTAAGAAGTGTAATGAGGAAGAAATTGGTCAGAACTCCTGGGAGGCATCCTTTCTATGGCATGTGAATCCAGAAATAAGGAAACTCTACAGGTGCCTGAAAAGAAGCCTTCATATTTTCTGTTAAGTTGAAACAATGTAATCACATAGGAAACACCACCATAAATGACAGTAATATGTAGGATTCATTAACAGTTTCGGAGCAACTCCAAACGCTTCATGAACAAACTGTTGCACCTGAAGTTGATTCCACTTCAAGGGGAGTATCAGAATACCTTGAGTCTGATGGAAAAATATTTTCAGGAAAAAGACTTTAAAGTGGCCCTATTCTTTTTTTTTTTTTCCTCAGAATTAAAGGGAAGTGTATGTTTTAATTGTTATTTTTCAAATATAATTTCATCAGTTCTGTCTCTGAGATTGAATTCTATCTACTTAAGACAGTGAATTGTCAGAGGATAAAAACAGGATATCTGGAAGAGACACAGAAGAGTGATGAATATGTTCTTAGGCATATAAGATTTTCTTTGTTTCTATTGGGTTATATTGCAACACTGTACAGTATTCCTTCTTGGCAGTTGCATTTTGTAATATGCATTTTACATTTAGCACACATACATTCTAAAGGAGGTCAATATTTTAAAAACAATTTGTTTCCTTTGATTGTTTTTTTTTCTTTATCAAATGTCCACATCACATCCCAAATCCATTTAATCTTCAACATATTATTTGAAAACTACTACTCGTGTCTGTCTCTGTCCTCAGTATGCCTCTAATTTCTTGAAGCTATGATGCACAGAAAATATTTCTCTAGGGAAATGAATCTTCAAAAATAATCATTACTTTTTGTTTTCCTCACTGGTATTAACAATTACTATTCACTTAGATCTACTTGTAAATATATATGTCTAATTCCTGAACTATCAGAGATTATTCATAAACTTCTGAAAAATATATAATCTTGTTAGTCTCCAAAAATTTTTAATTTCCACCAGAACTGCTGCTTCAAGGAGTGTTAGATTTACCTGACAAATGAATGTCTTTGTCCCATACAAGAGGTAGTCAACAACCATTATCATCTTCCACTTCATCTTCTCTGAACTGACCCTAATTTGAGGTCCGGACCAGAATGCTCCTGTCTGAATTTACGTCTTGCACCTTCTTGTCAAGATCATGGGGTTAAACACTTATAGACAGAGGTGAAGACTTGCTTCTGCTTTCAGAAATCACAAGTTTCTAGCTTACATCTGCCTAGTAGTTCATGTCCTCTGCTGTTCCTGCTCAACAGTGGCCATATCAAACTTCACATGCCTGTGGTCTTAGATTCTTGCCACTACAGATTCTTTGTGAATGTCCTTTTGTTTTCTTGTCTATCATTCCTGATGGAAATAAGCCTGCTCCCTTTCTCATTCTTCTCTCTCACCTTAGATTGCACCATATCTACTGGATTACACCTTCATCAAGATCAGACACCCTCACCATATCCATTTTCAAGAAAGAGTACCTGTGCAGCCCAGGACCCAGATGGTGGGATCCATACTCAGGAGTTATAGCTGGACAGAGAGTGCTCCAATACTAGAAGAAGTGATTGCAACAGCTGAAGCACAACAGTTCATCCTGTGGTGTGTTATTGTGATTTGTAGTTAGTTTCTTAGAAACAGCACTTCCGGGCTTCCAATAAGCTGAAAACTACCATGTGCTTTTCTCCTGTATTACAGCCTATTCAGAAAGCTTCCCATATGCAGGTGCCAGATAAATTAGGAAGTCAAACACAACTCTGCACCTCACCTTCAAATAAGTCAGACCCAGCAGCAAACTTCCCACACTATCTGTGACATTCTGGCCATGACTCACTCAACCTGCGAATGCTGGATCTGTTGTACACTGCTTCTTCCCATGCCATAGCATGAAAATAGAAGTGGGTTTTTTTCTTCATTTCTCACAAACACTCATAAACACATCCCTCTAGCTTTATTTTGCATACTTTGCAGGAAAAAAAAAGTTAATATTCTATCTTTCCTTCAGCTACGAACAAATATAGTATTTAAAAATATCTCTGTGTCCATAAATACTATATATGAAATGTAAAATGACGTGTATAATTAGTAGTATTCAAGAAACAATACTGCATGCTTTTATTGACTATGGAAATAATAGGCTGCTGACATGATCAGAGTAAAAACCTGTTGAAAATTAAATGGCAATCGCTGTTACAAAATACCAAAGAGAATATATTCTGGATATAGCTGTTCAAATTCTTAGAGAACTAAAAAATATTTTAAGCACATTTTGAAGATTTAAACTACGATGTTAAAAGCTGAGATTCCCTGTTCCACTGCAGCTACAAAAATGTACTACCTCACACCAAGGGATAAGTTTTGATTCCAGAGGATTCTACAAAAAAAAACCAAAACAAAAGCAAAACCAAAAATAAAAAACCAAAAACTAAACAAAATCAAAAGCAAAACCAAACCAAAACAACAACCAAAAAAACCCAAATAAAAAACCAAATCAATAAACAAATGAAGAGTAATTTCCTGAGCAGTGTCTCTTTGGTACATCTAGGAGAATAGCTCCATGCTTTTGTTATGAAAAGAATATTTAAAGAAAAGAAATGGAGAAAAATATGAAAAACTACATTTTCAACAGCTAAATGAAGATAAGGTTAAAATGCCTCATTCTTCATTCAAATATCGTCCAAGTCCCTCAGTAGCCTCAAATATTTTCTAGATCCAGATTAAACTCTTCAGTTTGTTGTGGGGTTTTTTGTGTGGTTCCTAGAACCATTAGTTTTATTTGTTATTCATACCAAAGCTCATTTCTGAAGACCAATTTTTTCAAATTTAAGAATAAACAACTGTAATGGAAATAAGTATTAATTAGCATGTTAACTTATCAATTGTCACATTTTATTTGTTTGCACGCTAGTTTTATAATGTGTTAATAATATAAGTACAAGTGACAGCAACTATAAAGTACATAGTGCTAGGAATACACACTAATCTGTAAATTCAATGTTACTCGTTAAGATGTAGGATTGCAGGCATTTTTCTACTAATTCTCCAGAAAATAGATTCTAGATTAAAAATATGATCTTTCTTGAGGAATATGTTCTGTCATTTAGAGTACCTGGATGTCATCTGAAAAGAACAACAAACTTTCTGATTAATGGTATGGTAGTCAGCAATTGATATGTTGCCTTCTTTTGAAGTTTCTCTGTGATATTGTCCTGGTTTGACCTAGAACAGAACTAATTCTGTTCAATGATTTTATTTTTCAGCTCAGTCTCTTCTAAGTGACTGCACTTCCTGAAGTTAATGGCTTACCTTTGCAGACAGTGTCTGCTTCTAGAAGTGACAGAGATTGATGTTTATAGTTACTACCAAGGATTGATATGTAGAAAGGTTTTTGCTTATACTTACTCTTACAGAAACCAAGGTTGCTGCTGACATGTTGTAAAGTGAAAAGCCACATCTTCAGGGAGGAGCAGGCAGGATAGGTGACCCTAAACTGACCAACAAAGTATTCCATTCCATATACATCATATTCAGTATAAAGATGAGGGATCACAAGGGTCAAGCTCTTCTTCAATGGCTGGCATCCAAGGAGGACTCTGTCCATTTTGCCTTTAATCCCAGTCCTTGTTTTCCTGAATCCAGTTGCAGAATTCAGGTCCTGAATCTGGTTCCTGGCTGCCACTAAATCTGGGACTTCCCCAGTGTCTGCTTCACAGCATCAGTGGTGATGGTGATGTAATTACCATCATGGTGGTTGGGTTCAATACTGGTTTTGTGTATATTTGTATATATTTCATTTTATTATTGTTATTATTTTCATTAAAGATGTTCAATTTACTTTTCCAATCCATAAGTCTCTCTTGGTTCTTTCTTTTCTCTTCCCTTTGAGAAGGGAGAAGGATTAATATAGAGCATCTGTCATTTGTTTAGTGGCCAGACCAGACCTAACCCTTGATAAATATGTATAGAAATATTTCCTTAATTAAAAGTAAAGCTAACAGTAATAATAATAACAACAAAGGGGCATTGCTGTATATTGTATAGCTTCAGTTATATATAAAATTACTTCCAGATTTCCCTCCCTAGTTTAAAACATGGTGTCCGTGAGTGCTTTATTTATGTAGCTAGTGAACTTTTTTCCCCAAGTTACTTATTGGATGTGTATATACTTTTTTTTTTTCAACTTCCTTCAGTTTCTTCTCTTTTCTGTATCTTCCTTCTATGTTAATTTTTAAATCTTTTTCCTTGTCCCTGTTTTGATGGACTGAGTGGTTTTCTTTTTTCTAATTTAGTCTCCTTTAACTTGTTTTTTTTCGCTTGAGTCTTCAAGTCACCTTTCAGCACCTCTTAGACTACATTGCAATCAAGCTGTTTTGCATAACTTTTCCACACTGCCTTGTCCTCTCAGGCCATTTTCACCAGTTTAGACAGTGCAGTAATAGCAGACCAAGTATCACAGGTCATCTCTCTTTTATGGATTTATGTCTTGGTCTTTTTGACTCATCTACTCTGAAGAACTATTTGAATGATATATCAATTACCTGGAACTGAATACATCCTAGAAAAAGAGTCAAATAAAAGATTGAATAAAAAAATCTTTATAGTTACTAATTCAGTTAAAAACATAATTTTTTAAAATTGAAACATTATTAGGGAAGTCGTAATTGTGGAAGTATATACTGGAGAAATGCACATAAGGGAAAGAATTACATGTATGTTAGGGTATGAGTGTGTTACATGCTTGTTTTAGAACAGAGTATCCTAAGAAAAGTGATTCGTCTGCCAAGGATTACAAGTTACATTGTTAGTTTCCCTTTGACTTTTGGGTTTGGGGAGTTTTGGTTTATTAATGCAACAAATATTTTCTTTCAGATTCTATAATTATTATTATTATTATTTAATTTTTTAGCTTATTAATTCAAGTTTTACCTCGTCTAGGTAAACCTAGTGAGGACTGGGGACTTCATTATGTTTGAATGTAAAAAACAAACAAACCAACAAAACAAATGAATCATTGCAGTGAAAATGTCTCTATGAACTGTAAGATCTCAAATTTTATTTGCAACTGTTTCTTAACATAATTTTTTACTCAAAAACTAATAAACTGCTTTAATAAAACACAGACTTAAAGTCTCTAATGCCAGTGTTATTGTAAGAGAATCAGTGCTCAGACTTCTCAATCTACTCAACACACCAAACAGATGCACAAATTGAAATGCAAAATAAACAAGAACCCTGTTAAAGGTTAACTTTAAATTTCAGTGAAGCTTGAAACTCAGTCAGGTTTTAGGCAAAGTTATCACACTGACTTTTGTACAAAATTGCTCTATTTATATGTAATGAGTTTGTAAACATACATGTGTGTGTGTGAAACACCACAGGCAGTCACCAGGATTCATTATAAGTAATATAGATAGCCACAAATTCTTCTACTGAGAGAGCACATTTCTTGAATGTGCTCAAATGAAAGCCTTCAAGTTGTTGAATAGGGATTTTGCCAGTTTTTTATATGTACATATGTTCAATTATCATGAGATGTCAAAGCATGTCTGTACTGGTTTTATCATTCAAGGACAATAGACAATATTTCATTGCCTAAGTAAAACAGATTTAATTGCTGTACAAGACTTCAAGGAACTGAACTTCATTTTAATCACAAACAAGCTGCAAAGCAATTTTCAATTACAGCAAGCTTTTTATTTTTATCCAGCTGTGTATCCCTGCTGATTCCTGAAATTACATGTAAATTGTCCCAGATTTTGAAGCACTACACCTACTGAGGTTTTTCTTTTGTCAGCTGATGAAGTATCTGTGATTAGTAACTCTCTAAATTGGCATTTTTAAGATTTATTACCCCACCCTGTATATTTTTGGACTGGGTAAGTATGAATAAGGTTTTGTTGTCCCAAAGGACATTATTCTTCCTAATTAGGCTGTTGGTAGTGCAAACTACTCACCTATCCTGCAACAACTTCAAAAAGTGGTAAAAAACCCTAAGCTTTAGAGAAGAGTCTATGGGGTATTGAGGAATTAGGTCAATAACTCTTGCCTTAAAAAAAAAAACTGAGATAAATTCACACTGGAACAGTCTGCATAACTTTTACTGTTACTCTATTAATTGTCTATACCTTAGATTTAGGGATACAGTCCTGTCATTTAACTCAACGATTCATAATTATGAGAGATGTATTTTAGGGGGAAGAGTCTTTGTTTGAATTCACAAGCTTGCCTCTTTTCCTGTCTTCATTATGAGTGATGTTAACAGAAAAACAGGTCCATTTTTATTCCCAGTTAACCCATATGTATATTCAAATGCAAATGAACTATATTTCAAATCAGAAATCTACTGAATATATTGTGATAGAATAAGAGTTCTGTGTAGTGATGTATTAATGGGTGTTAAAATGGGCTTGTATACCTGCTCAGCAGGAGTTCAGCACCATTGACAGGTACAGCATAGCAGTCTTGGACACTGACAGTCTGTATCCTTGTTAAAATAAATGAAAGCATTGCTCCTAAATTAGGTAGAAAGATTGACAAAGTTTTATTAGCATTTTCAGATTTAACAGTATATGCAAATTAAAAGTGATGACTTTGAAAAATTAAACTGAAGGTTTAAATTCCTCCTTCAGTTCCATATATGCAGTCTCAGTGCACTTAGGTGCAACTGAGAAAAAGATTTGTGGTTACAACAGATGCTCTTTCCCAGGTAGACAATGAATAACTCAAATGTGGCCTCTCACCAGATATCAAAACAACTCAGTCATATTGCTGCCTCTGAGCTGACTGTGAGGTTACTAAAAAATACTTTTTGTTTTGCAGTAGTATAAATATATAGATAGTACATGAATTTATCAACTTCCTGATACCACCAAATTCACAAGTGTATTTCCACAGCTGTGAAATGCTGCTAAAATTAGCTATCAATTTAAGTTTGAATTAAATTAGTAATTAAATGAATAACATTAGGGTTTTTACTATTAATATTCAGTTATTATGAAGTAAATATACAAATATGACTCTTATACTCCATAGTTGCAAGTCACAGTTGTTGGTAGTAATTTGAGGATTTTAAACTCTACAAAACCAGTCACATGTTTCTGCATTTGTAATGTGTTATTCCTATAAAATTTCAATAGGTGTCACAACCAGTTACTTTAGTCAATTTTTCTATGAATTCTTTTCATCTAAGGATTTTCCAGTAGTAGGAGAAAAATGTATCATTTTCTAGAACTTACTGTCAGATGCTTTTTTAAAACAAGACCAAAAAAACCTACTCTTTCAGAGGCCATATTTACACTTGATCATTATGGCAGTAATTTGTTGGTTTCTTTTGGGAAGCTGTGCTACAGACTCATGTCCTGAACAGATTTAAATTAGTGTGTAAAACTATACAGATATATGCCAGGATTCAAATTCCCATTTTTATTTGCTCATGGTGTTGTAGAAAGTCAAAAGTAGCACAACTGAAAACATTCTGTTTGCTAGAATGTACTATAAAACTCCACCTTAAAAGTAAAGCTTTACCCAATTTTCTGTAACATTTGCAAACCATTTTGTCTTACGATTTTCATCATCTATATCTTCTCCTGTTAATAGCTATGTAGTACTGCATTTGAACATACAAGGCTGTGGGGTTTTTTTCAAATCCCCTCCAACTGTAATTTTAAAAAGGTTGTGTTTTATCCTCCAGCTTATGACTCAAAATGTATTCTAATACCACAAACTAGAAGTCTTGGCTATTTTGAAACAAGTAAACTGAATTGAAATTGTAGACTAAAGAGCAAGATCATAATAAAGTTGAATTTATTAACCTTCTACTTCCAAAATATCTTTTTCTTTTATTTCTCTTTTTCTTTCTTCTTTTTTTTTTCTTTTTCTTATTTTCTCCCCCTCAAGGACTAAAGATGACTCCATTTGATTCATTCAGTCCATTCCCATCAAACATTCATCTGTATAATAATATATCTTATGACTAAAGTCTATGTCCATTGTACCAAATATACTCTTTTAACCATTTGTTTCTCAATAATGTTTATTTTACAGGTATCTTGTTTCTTATCAGAAATGTTTGTATGAAACCCACAAACTACTTATATCACTGTGAACACTACATAAATAATCATGAGTCAGAGACATACCAACCCTTCTTTTCTTGATAAACAGCAACCAGTGTACGTAAGTTATTAATGGACATTTAATTTAAATGATGTAACATTTTATTTTTCACCATTTCTGAAATCCTGATATAATATTTATTCTAACTCTGACATTACTGGCATTAGCAGTTAGCAGGGACTGGAGCAGAAAAACAAATGGATGATTAGATGACAAAAATATGCTTAAGTTTTCTATTGGCAACAGTAGGAATTCTTGCAGACGCCAGGTTTGCTGAATGCTTTTCATAAAATTATAACAGTACCACATACAGGCTAAGCAGAAGAACTAAGAATAATGCCAAGATTGTGAATTATTGGCTGATAGTTTTCCAGGATGTAAATCACAGATGAAAATTATTATGACATTATGCTATTTTGTCAATAGCTTCAGATATAATTCAAGTGTTAAAATTATGCTAAATAACATTTAAAAAAAAAAAGAGAGAGAGAGAAAAACAACATAATCTGTGAATACTTAGTTTGTTGTTGAGTTCATTAAATTGATATTTACAATGTAATTATACTCATCTCCCTAGGTATGTAGGAACACACTTTTTTTTTTTTTTTAACTTATCTCTGTGGAAAAATGCTTCTGAAATTCTGTATTTCTGCATACAATTTTTTCAATTAAAAAAATTAACAAGCACAATGGCAATCAGGCTCATGATTAAAATGATAGAGAACACTTTGTATATATCCTTAATGATTAATCACATCACACAAATACTGAATAATGAACAGAACATTTCATGAAATGCAGATCTCCCTCATATGTTAAAGTCTGTAAAGGAAGAACACGGTGAATGAAACTACATAGAATCCACAAGTAGTCCTGTTTATCATAGCTACTTCCATCACAGCTATTCCCAAAGCTCACCACAGCTGCTTGACTACACCAAACATAAGCTAGCCCCTTGTGAGAGATGTGGGGGTGTGGGCATTTGCCTGCTAGGCAAACATGAAGGAAGGAAATGTAGACATGAAGTCTGAAAATACAAGAAGCGATTTGACGAAGATTTTAGACAGCAAGAGACAGAATGCTCAAGTGTTTTTAAAAACATAAAGATTTTTTCTTAGTTTGAATGACAGTGCTGAAGAGAACACAGCTTTAAGCAAGGATTTTTTGTTGTTGCTTTTTATTCCATGGTGTAGTTAGACAAAATGTAAGACCACACACGATCCTGTAAGCAATTTAGATCTCAATCACAGTTGCCTTTCTGTACCTATAAGACTGTAAGGTTATTTCTGTAACTATATGACTGTAAGGATAGTGGTTTATATTTCCTATTCTATTCTGTTTGAAAACGTGAACTCTACATTTTCCTATATCAATGTCTATACTGATTGTTATACAGAAGAAGTGCAGAGACTGGAATTAATAAAAGGATCATTAATAAGTTTGTACCAATTTAGAGAAGTAGAGTTTTGGTAATGCAATGTTGAATGTGTGAGCATAAAGGTAGAAGAGGATAATCTATGTTAAATTTGGATCTTATTGACCCAGAGCATTTATTTAGGTAACAGTAAAGAGGCCAGATTACTCCAAACTGAAATTTGAAAAAGGTTATACTGAAGTGAATCTTTGCCATAATACACGTGTGACCGTATTGACACCTGAAAAGTGGGAACATCTCCCCCTTGCTTGCTCTGAACTTTCTTTGTTTACAGTGAGACAAAAAAAAAATAGAGCTCTTAAGAATCTAAAGGGCAAAGTTCTGAAGTGGGAAATGTTATTCTTTGCTTCTTATCCTGAAATGGCAAACCTGTGGCCTGGTCTTTTGTTCCTTAAGAAGTTCTCTTCCTGCTTTGTTACAATGGATTAAAGGATTTTGTGCCGAAAACCTCATCCCTTACACTCAGTCTAATATATTTAAAAAGAGTTCACTTTTTGTAGCAAACTCTTTGTATAGTAAATCCTGTACTAATTTAGCCCTCTTCCAAACTTTCCCTATTTTTAGGATTATGAAATCTTTGTCTTAGCAGAAATTAAGCTACCTATACGTTTATAGTCACTTTAATAGGTTTTATATTATCTTTTACTGATATAACTTATTCACCAGGTAAGGGTCAGAGAAGTCAGAAATACCATCATCAAACCAGTGACAATGCTGGAAGCTCTGGCAATAGTTTCCCATCTTTCACACACTGTGGCTGCTGCATGAATGCTAAGACAGTAACAACTCTGATTAATATTATTATCTGAACCAAAATGATATTGAGGTGGTAGATGCTAAACTTTGTGAGCCACATCTGCAAATTAAATATGGTATATAATCCATCTGTAGGAATAGTTCAGTCCATTATCCCTAACTTAATGAACTTCTCAGAAGCTTATTTGCAGCAACAAACAAAATCACAATTACAATGGTGAATAAATGAATGACAGTGTAGAATAAACCTTAGTAAAATCCTCATTGTTTAACACCCGAGTGAAAAAAAAAAAAAATGGTTAAAGGAAAGTCATTATATATATTTAGAGAAAAAATGTTTAGGTACTTTGATTCATTGATTAAAGGCAGCTTTTGTTCAATGTTGTCTGGCATAAATGTCAAAAATATTGTAATTCAACAGTTTTCATTAACAATGCTCAATGCAACTCAAATAACATTTGTAATAGCTACTTACAACAGCTGGCCCTTTACGAACAGCAGAAAAACAGGATAAGGGGAATGCACACTCCGTATGTTACCCTAGAGCCAAGAAATATACAAAAACCTAACACAAATAACAGCAATACATTAACTGTTTTCCAAAATGGAAAGCAAAGGTGCATGAGAGGTCTTTTCCACTGCCAAGGCACTTTGCTAAATGCCCTCTGGAAAGACATTTTCTTCTGAACTGTAATAGGTCAAAAATGGATGTGGAAGAAAATGGATTAGATTTCGAGGTACTTCTGTTATTTATTTGTTTGTTTGTTTCCTGGTTTTAAGCTGGTGAAAGTGTATAGCTGTACGTGCTTGCCTCAGGCTTAATGATCAGACAGGACAGTTTGCTGGGTCTGCCTGTTTTTTAAGAAGCTCTTGGGACACATAAGCTGTTTAAAGCCTTGATAAAAAATTATGTACAGTTTAAACTCTAAAATTCCAGTTGACTCAGTTAACAGCTTTTATATAAGTGTGTGTGTAAAGATTAAAAAAATTAAAATGGAGATAAAACATCTTACTCTGACAGTGTTTCCTAATATATTATCTGTTCTCTCAGTCCTTTCTGATGCTTGAGATTTTTAATAAGCAATGAAGTGATTTTATTAGGCTACTCACAGGCTTCAGATCAGCATACTGCCTTTGGTTCTTTCCTTTTCGTGCTTCACTACTGGTCTCTCTGTTATATTTGGGAAAGTGGCCCTTGGTGGTTTGGGGTTTTTTTTATCTGAAGAATTGATATCTGAAGAATTTTTATCTGAAGCTTGATAACAATTAGAAATATTTTTGGTACCTAAAAGCCACATAAATGGCTGAGAACAATATTTCTAACTTGTTCACACTGGAATTCCAGCTACTTAATTTGTGTCCAATTTGACCACTCACAGCCCATCTTGTGTTCATTGGCACCCACCTGATATTAAATACCAATAGATTGGTTCTCCATCCTTCCAACCTAAAAAGAAATACATATGAAAATTGAAAAAATGAAACAATCCAGTAGAATTCTGAGATCAGTAAACCTAAATATTGTATCTTGAAATGTGAAAATAACTAAACCTTAGTCAATTCACTCCTTTCATGGGATAACAACAGCATCTCCTGTTTACTTTTGAATGATTTCTAGGACACTAAACCATGAAACAAATTTTAACTGTACAAATCTTTAACGTATAGTAGATGGCTACGAGTTCACCTCACATACTCTTAGAATCCCAGGATAGTACCACTGCTGCCCTTATGGCTCAAAATGCCTTTAACTCTGAATGCTGGTGGAGACCATAATACTTTTTGTTATACTATATAATCTAGGAATATAGATTCTGTTCAGAGTGTTTTCTGAGTCCCAAAAGAACATATTGCCAAGCTTATCTGTCAGCAACTGTCATGTCCAGATAAATAAGCTGAAGAAATTTCTCAAATGAACATGCCAGAAACAGGCAGACATAAAGTAATACTGGATTTTGTGTTATAGCTTTGAATTTGGATAATAACAGTTTGCATATATGTACTTTATTTGTCCCTTATCATTTGTGGTTTTTTTTCCTCATCTAGGAGGAATTTCTTTTACTTTTGTTGTTACTTCAAATATAATATCACAGAATCACAGAACTGTCATGGCTGGAAAAGACCTCTAAGATCACCATGTCCAACCATCAACAAAAAAAAACCCCAAACCACAAAAGAAACAAAGAAAACAAACAAACAAACAGACAACACCACCTCACCATCACACTAGAGCATGTACTGAAGTGCCTCATCTACACATTTTTTTAATACCTCCAGGGATGGTGACTCCACCACCTCCCTGGGCAGCCCATTGCAGTGCCTGACTACTCTTTCAGTAAAGAAATTCTTTCTAATATCGAATCTAAACCTCCACTGGTGCAACTTCAGGCCATTTTCTCTAGTCCTGTCATTATTTACTTGAGAGAAGAGGCTGCACCCACCTCACTACAACCTCCTTCCAGGTAGTTGTAGAGAGTTGTAAGGTCTCCTCTCAACCTTCTCTTCTCCAATCTGAACAAGCCAATTCCCTCAGCCTCTCCTCATAGGACTCGTACTGTAGATCCTTCACCAGCTTGGTTGCCCTGCTCTGACCTCACTCCAGCAACTCAATTTCTTTCTTGTGGTGAGGGGTCCAGAACTGAACACGGTACTCAAGGTGTGGCCTTACCAGTGCCAAGTACAGGGGCACAATCACTTTCCTTCTCCTGCTGGCCACACTATTTCTGATACAGGCCAGGACGCCATTGTCCTTCTTGGCCACCTGGGCACACTGCTGGCTCATATTTAACCAGGTGTCGGCCCTCAAGTCCTTTTCTGCTGGGTAGCTTTTCAGACATTTTTCCCCAAGCCCGTAGCATTGCCTGGGGTTGTTGTGACCGAAATGCAGGACCTGGCACTTGCCCTTGTTAAACCTCATACAATTGGCCTTATCCCATTGATTCAATCTATCCAGATCCCTCTGCAGAGCCTTCCTACCCTCAGGCAGATCGCCACTCCCACCCATTTGGTGTAGTCTGCAGACTTGCTGAGGAAGCACTCAATCCCCTCATCCAGATTGTTGATAAAGACATTGAACAAGACTGATCCCAAAACTCAGCCCTGAGGGACACCACTGGTGACTGACCACCAACTGGATTTAACTCCATTTACAGCAACTCTCTGGGCTTGTCCAGCCAGCCAGGTTTTAACCCAGCAAAGAGTCCACCTATCTATGCTGTGAGCAGCCAGTTTCTCCAGGAGAATGCTGTGGGAGACAGTGTCAATGGCTTTACTAAAAGCCAGGTAGACAACATTCTTAAATATACTGAAAACTTTTAAGATCTTTATGATTTCTTTCAGTTAATTCAGGCCACTTTCTTGCTACATTCTACAAGAACCATCTAAGCTCAATAAGATAAAACCTTGAGAAACTAAGTACCACATATGGTGTGTTTCTTGCTGACAGCACAAATTTTGGGATTGGAGGTACTGACATATTAAACCACATGTTCTGATCAAAACGAACATTCTTGCAAACACATTGGAAGCTGTATATGTGCAGTTTCAGCTCTGTTCAGACCTAGAATCACAGAATTGTTTTGGTTGGAAGAGACCTTTAAGATCATCAAGTCCAACCACTAACCCAGAACTGCCAGGTCACCATTAAACCATGCCCCTAAGTGACACATCTACACATCTTTTAAATACCTCCAGGGATGATGACTCCAACATTTCCCTGGGCAGCCTGTTTCAGTGCTTTAAAAGCATTCTTTCCTAATATCCAATCTAAACTTGCCCTGCTGTAACTTTGAGGACATTCTGTCTTGTCCTATTGCTTCTTACTCGGGAGAAAAAAAAACAACCATCACCTTGCTACAACCTCCTTTAAGGTCTCCCCTAAGCCTCCTTTTCTCCAGGCTAAACAACCTCTGTTCCCTCATCTGCTACTCATAAGACTCATTCTGTAGACCCTTCGCCAGCTTCATTGCCCTTCTTTGAACACGTTCCAGCACCTCAATGTTGTTCTTGTAGTGAGGGGCCCAAAACTGAAGATGGTATCAGCGGTGCAGCCTCACCAGTGCTGAGTACAAGGGCACGATCACTTCTCTAATCCTGTATTTCTGATGTAATCTATGATGCTGTTGGCCTTCTCGGACACCTGGAAACAATGCTGGCTCACATTCAGCTGGCTGTTGACCAGCATCCCCAGATCCTTTTCCATCAGGCAGGTTTCCAACAACACTCTTCTTCCCCAAGTCAGGACTGTTGTGACCCAAGTGCAGGACCCTGCACTTGACCTTGTTGATCCAGATACCATATGACTTGGTGTCACCTGCAAACTCACTGATGGTGCCCCCAGTCCCCTCAGCCATATCATCGATAAAGATAGTAAAGAGAACAGGCTCCAATACTGAGCCATGGGCAACACCACGTGTCTGGTCGCCAACTGGCCTTAACTCAATTCACCACCACTCTGTGGGCCCAGCCATCCAGCCATTTTTTATCCAGAGAAGCGTATGCCCATGCAAGCCATGAGCAGACAGTTTCTCCCAAAGAATGCTGTGGGAAACAGTGTCAAAGGCTTTATGGAAGTCCAGGTAGACAACATCCACAGCCTTTCCCTCATCCACTAAGTGGGTCACCTTGTCATTGAAGGAGAGCAGGTTAGTCAAGCAGGACCTGCCTTTCATAAATCCATCATGACTGGGCCTGATCACCTCGTCATCCTGTATGTGCCACTTAACAGAACCCAAGCTGATTTGCTGTATAACCTTCCCTGGCACCAAAGTCAGACTGACAGGCTTGTAGTTCTCTGGATCCTCCTTCCAAATGTACTTTATATTAATCAGAACGAATTACAGAACTTCAGTATATACAAAAGGTCATCTACAAAAACTATTTGGATGCACTCATGGATCATTTTCAGTGAAGATCTGAATCACAAACCAGAAGGAAATAGATGTGCCTTACACTAGTGATACAATAGGTTTTTTGAGGCTAGAACTGGAAAACTGCAAAGCAGAGATTGGTCAGTTTAGATAAGAATCCAGAAGTTTATGGTTATCATAAGTTTATGTGACTCCAAACTTCAAGAAATTAGCTTAAATAAGTTAGCTAAAGTCCTTCAAAGAAGGACTGAATAGCTGAATACATGTTTTGGCTCATTGACTCCTCTGAAGAACTTTAAGAAATCGGTGAAGCACAATATACATATCTTTGACTTGCTTAAGTGTTCCTTTTTATTTTCTTATCACTGTTGGCACTTCTCTTGTTTCTAGAATGAAGGCTGATTCAGATAACTTATTCCACACAACTTTTTCAGGAGTTTCATATCTGAATTCTAGCAGCTTGGTATTTCTTATTATATCAAAATATTCTAAAGCTTTTATCCTGTCAGTTTTATGAAGGTTTTGATGCAGGAATCTTCCACAGATTCTCCACAGTATACATCAATACAAAGAATTTAATTAATTTTTCTGCTATCATCTTGTCTTTTTTCAGTACTACTTGACATTCAAAGAGACTGCAACTGCCAGTCCTCTGGAAGGCACTAATTTAATGATGTTTTTGAAATTCTTATTACTTATTGTTATTTATCATCACTCAATATTAAAGCCTTTAACAAGCGATCCCTCAATGTTTTAAGTTTCCTGTCTTACTATGGTTATAATTTCTGGGTCAAATAAAAAAGAAATAAATAGCTGGATATTTAATGTGTTTATTTTCCTTACATTACAACAGTGATACTAAGTTGGAATATATCATGCATACTACAGAGAAGACTTTTCAGGCATACCAACCATACCAACAATCAGAATGACTAGATACTCACTGTTTTTTTATTTATTCCATAGCAACACATTGACATGAAAAGAAACTTTTCTTTCATGCAAAAATACTTGTGCTGTTCTAAGCCAATGCAAACACTAATAGAAATCAAGAGGTTTATTGAGACAGAAACTAGTGTCTCTAGTCACAAGTGGGCAAAAGGAAAGTTTCCTTTAAGCACTTGTTGAGGCTTCCTTTAATAACAAAATAAGCTCCAAAGATCCAGAAGTAAAATAAAGTGCATCCCATTGATAGGGGTATGTTTGTACTGATAATTACAAACACTTCCAAACTGGGACAAATTTTAGTTGCTTGTTTATTGCAGTTGTACGTGCACTTTGTGAAACAAAAGTATGTAGGAGACAATCCTCAATGTTAATGGCTACAGCTCTATAAAAGCTAATGGAGTAAAACATTAAGGCTGTATTTCTTAAATTCCAGAATTGCTGTACAGTTAAGAATGGAGTTTAAGACAAATGATGAAGCTTAAACAAGTCTCTCACAAAAATAATATTTCTATTAATCTGAAGTGTATAATCACTTGAGGTAAGTCTTCCTTACAAATGGACTAATGTTAGTATACAAATTCCTTGTATTATTGAGTGTAATTACTCAGTTACACCTGGGTTTCTCTGCTTATTAGCTAGAGATTTGCTTAGGAAAAGTATTACTTTATAGTTGAGCAGTAAAAATAACTGTTTTCAGATAATGATGTTGAAGAGAGAAAAGAATCAAATACATTTAAAAAGTTCATGATCAAAAAGTACAAATCTGCTTCCTGATACACATTGTTTTGCAAATAATGATTTTCTAACTGCAGAAAGAAAAATAATGGGCTTACAAGCTAGAATTCCTGTAAGCTCTTTCATTACAGTTTCTATTTGCTAGCTAATTGTGTGTGAAAAATCAGAGGTCACCCTGAAACAATCCTGTTAAGGCCAGCTTACTGAACTATGGATCATTAGTATATATGTTTTCTTTTTGTTTTTCTTCAAAAACAATCAATTTGAAGTGCCTGCCTGAACTGAAGGTTCAGAATGATGAAAATGGAAATATAAAATATCATTTTCAAAGGCAAACAGTATTTGTTGCCAAGTTTTAACTGAAGTAAATCTTACCACACAATATGTATGACATTACTTGAAATTCATTACTGGCAACAAAGACACCTATGCTTAATGAAGGCATTAATCTATATGAAAAGCTAAGATACAGGCCTCAGACAATCAGGTAGTATGACAAATGAAGAGATATAAGAAGAGGAAAAAAGGAGAGAGAGTTTTGGAGAAGACAACATATGGAGTAATATATGTATCTGGACAGGTAGAGGGGAAAAGGAAAATCAGATGTATGAAGGCAGAGAAAAAGAAAAAGGAATATAAAAATTAACTGCAAAACACTGAAGAACCATATTGAGTAAAGTAGTAGACAAACCGGTTATATCTTGTCTAGCAAACCAGTAATGTTGACATTTTAATGAATGTAGAAATATTTGCATGTTTAAATATTTGCTCTCTCTCTACATGTGTGTATATACTATTGTATATACATACATCTGAATGCACGCGTGCACATATATACATACACCAGGTTTCACAGGTACTTACATGTAACAAAAATGCATTGGACAAAAAACCTGGAATGAAAGTACTTGTACTGGTTTTGGCTGGGATAGAGCTAAATCTCTTCTTAGTAGCTTGTACCAGTTTTTTTTTTTATTTGTACTGAAAATAGTGTTGATAACAGAATGTTATTGCTGAGCAGTGCTTACACAAAGCCAAGGCCCTTTCTGCTTCTCATACTGCCCTGCCAGCAAGTAGGCTGGGAATGCACAAGTGGTCTGTCACTGGGAGGATTACCACCTGTGGAAGGGACCCATGCTGGTAGGAGAAGTTTGTGGAGGACTGTCTCCTGTGGGAGGAACACCACATTGCAGCAAGGGAGGACTGTGAGGAATTTTCCATCTGAGGAAGGAGTGGCAGAAACAGCATGGGAGGAACTAGGACTAACTGCAACTCCCATTCCCTGCCCCCCTGCATGCTGGTGGAGAGAAGGTAGTAGAACTAGGCCCAGGAAGAATTGATAAGTGAGGTCTCCCTGTCCTTTGTCTCAGTCCTGAGCCTTTTGTTGCATATTCTCCTCCCCATCTCACCAAAGAGTGGTAGGAGTAAGCAAGTGGCTGAGTGGTGCTTTGTTGCCAGCTGGGTGGACTTAAGCTACAACACACTTTGTCAAAAGAAACTTCATAATGGTCAGATGAAGATAGCAGCTAACTTTCTGCTCTTGGTCAGTAGTTTCACAGATCAATGAGAAAAACTGTAATGAAGCTGATCTTCATTTCCTACATGATGCAGACATCACATAAAGTTTGTGTCCAAAATGTGAGATTACGATTCACAAAATCATGGAACCTGAGAGCTCATGCTGAAATGAAATGCATGCCTAATGTTTTGTTCCATTTCTCTGTTTCAAGGTAACTTGGGGAAGGGAAGAGCTGATAAATCCACTTCCCCTTCTTTCAGTTTCTTCTATTCCCATTTTTGGTGTTTCAGACAAAAAATTTACAATTGCATTTTCAAAGGAAACTAAACATGAATGGGAATATCATATATGCAGTTTTTGTCCATAAAATGCTGTCAAGACACAAACATAAAATATTGGAGTGGATTTTTTTTTCCACAGAAAGTACATACGCCAAAGGTAAGATACAGTTATAATAGAAATATAGTAAGAAATGTACTGTTAGCCTTGCTTATTTGGAATCCAATTTATGTAACATCTTTACATTCCTAGAAATCTCATCATAATTCACTGATTTAGCATAGATTACTTCCAACACTAATTTATCTAAATTCACAGTTATGACTGCAAGGTCATTTTGTTCATTTATACTAACCTATTATTAAAACAAAAAAGGGTGAAATTTCAAACATTATATATATTTAAGTTTTTTCTTAGGACAGAGAGGAAATATTCTGAAGTTCTCATTCTTCTCTATTTTCATAGATTAATCTATATCTACTACCACTATTAATTGATTTTCACTAGGCGATTCTATCCGCAATTAAACTTGTCTTTCACATTCATTGTCAATGCTAACAATGTAACAAGTAAAGCTTTATCTTAATGTGCTGGCTTTCCTGAGAATTGTATTGAATCAAGGGGTTTAGATTCGTCCTCTTAACAGTTCAGTTCTTGTTTCTTGTTCTGCAGTTTTCTCTGCATAGTCAATGAGTGATATTTTAAAGTTAAGATAGCCCGCAAAGTGGGACAGAGGAAAAGCTGCTAGCAGTTAACTGTATTTCTTGAGCTAAGTTCTAGGCATTTCTGCCAATAATTGCAATTAGCATAGCTAGACTGAAGACATCTCTGAGCCGTTAAGTAGTTTTCCTAGCCAGCTGCAACAGCAAAACTTTTCTTGTAGCAAACATCTAGGATAAATTCAAAGCAAGTTTCAGCACTGTTAGTGCTTATACTAAACTAATATAGGTAAAAGTAGAGAAAGTTATTAACACAAGATTAAACAAAAGTATACACCTGGCAGTCTGGTGGAGAACAGCTAGGGAAGTGACATGACAGTCCTTGAGCATGGTGCCTTTCATTTGAACCATTTCTGGTTTTACTCAGCTAAAAGGGAAAGACTGGAGGAAAGAAGTCGATATTCTAGGAATTTCAGTAATATGAAAATATTATGTTTATATGGAATTTTGTAAGTAGTTCATAAATTTAACGCGCTCCAAAATCTTCCCACCTCACTCGTCAAGTAGTATATAAACTTCCATCACATCAGAAGGAAGGCTTGCAAGTTCATTGGCTACAAAGATGGCTCATAAAACACAGGGCACACTGACAACCTCTTTACAGACATACTTTAAAGGATTATAAAAACTTTGTGAAATAGAAAAAAACCACCAAGTATTGCTGGTGATTTTGGACAGAAGTGCTTTGTAAAGAAGATGACAAAAAAGTTCTATTTTTCTTAACTGAATATAAACTAAGAACTATCAAATGAGATGTAAGTCATTAAAAAAGTATTTGTTTGTATCTGATGCAAATTGACTTTAGAAGTTTAATCTGTATTAATGTATGCTGTAGAGATTAAAATTATTTTCTTTTAATGAAAACAATGTTGATGAACTACTGAAATCCTTGTAACTGTAAGATTTTATTTTCTTCTGAGGTCATCCTTGTTTTCTAGACAACATGACTTAACTAAGTAAAAGGTGATAGTTCAGCTGGTTTTGTTATGAATTAATGTAATTTCCCTTATTTTATTGCAGACATATGCTGAAAAGGTTGTTTATTAACATTATTTCCTTACTCATTTTTATTTACCAAGAGAGTATAAATTAAATAGCAAAGCCATGAAAAAGAAGTTTTTCCTGAAATATGTAGACTTGCACTAGGCAATGGATAAGCAATTTCCAAGAGAACTGGGATGGGACTAATGGACCTAGATAAAATAAAGGAAGAATTATGGGAGATCATATATGATATATTGAGAAGCTGAATGCAGGGCTTTGTTATGAATGACTCATGCACGAAATTAAGTTGAAAAGAATAGGAATTGACATGTCTAAAGAAAGATTATTCATTAATTCATCACAAAGCACTGAGTAGCACTCTGAAAAAGATAATGTTTTGTAAAGTCCTCAATATTGACCAGCTACCAAATATTACCTCATACATGTATCAAATATACCCCATAAATATATAGAAATGGACAGAAAAAGTAAGTTAAAAGTCATCAACACCCCTTGGAACCTGCCTTGCATCATAAAAATTATTAAAGAAAAAAAAAAAAAAAAAAAAAGGCATTACACCAGAGAGGGAGCATATATTTTTCTTTTGCCAGTGCAAATTGCCATTTATGGACTTACCTCTAAACTTTTTTCTCATCTCTGCAATAAAACAGATCTATGGATGTACTTAAATGAGTAAGAATCCAAATGCCTTTTATATAGTTATCATTATCTATTGCTAGTCTAATGCTGTGTTCTGACAGTATAGAAACGGTCAGTATAGTTTAGTCTAGGCTTTCTCCACTGTTTCCCACTTTCCTCTCTCTTTCTTCCCACTGCACATAGACATTCATATCTGGCATTGGGTGAGAAGTGTAGTTAAAAGAAAATCACATGCCTCCATCTTCTTGGCAAAGAGAGTCAGAACTAGCACATACGTGACAAGCCATATACCTAAACAGCTGCATGGGCAAGGTCGAAGTGTTGCGGTGAAAGACTCAATTTTCTGGGATCTTTAGAAAGGGGAATCCCTCAAATGCAAGTTAAGGTAGGATAGGTAGTATCTGTTGTATTAAAAAATGAAGTGTAAGGAAGCATATGTGAAGAATGCTCTTATTATACCCCTATAGTATTTGATTGTATCACAAAATGTTTTGTTTTCGTATTAGTGACATAAAAGATTTAAAATAGTGTCATCTGTAGTAATAGTAACTGGCAGCTTCCCAAACACAAATCAATTTTTGTAACACCATTATGTAATGAAGGATATAATTTTTATTTATGTCCTACTATCATTAATAACACATAGGTTGAGAACCATGACACAGAGATAATAAGGTCAAAAAGAGCCACTAATTTTATGTGCCCAATTTCATATAACCTGGACCTGATTTTTGGAGGACATAATGATATATTGCACTTCATGTATTCAAAGCACAGTTCTAACTAGCCTATGGTGTAGTTATGAGTACTCAGTTGTTTTGCAAATCAGAGCATAGGGAATAAAGTCAGCCACCCAGAAAATGAAGAATACCCAATCATTGTCCACCTGTGAAAACGTGCTGAAGTGACTGATTCTAAATTATATGGGAACTGTGAAGCAGAGATCTGGATCCAGATAATTTCCCTGGGCATTTCTCAGTTGCCTTCTCTATGACTCTGTCCTTTTAATTTTCTGCAGGTCTCTGCCTTATTTGCTTAATGTTTTTCAATCTTTGCAACAGTTTAAGCAGGAGTCCTGCAGAAAGCAGTGTCCCTTATATTACTGTTTTCAGGTTATTGAGATAAAAATTCATCTGCACACCCACAAAAAAAAGCACAGAGAGACAATGGCAGGGTCTGGGGAGGACCAAACAAATAATACCCTGCCTGTCAGGTCCCAGTCATATCACAGAAGAGCCATTAGCCCACAATTCCTTCTTCCAGACTGAAATAGAAACAGCAATTATAAAAATGTATTATAAATTGGGAATAAATTAATTTGGTTCAAATACCTTATGTCAGTCAGCTAGACCATCTGAAAGAGATGGTATTTGAGTTTAGGCAGAAAAGTGTGGTATCATACGTGGGAAAGACAAAAAGCAAGTAATCTGTCATCCTGTTGAGTAAATCAAGATGATATAAGCCAGTGCCTCATGTTTTCATAGTTAGTCTCTTTTACTGTATTAACTAAACTGTTGAGAAATGTGTTAGAATCTGCTATTATATAAATGGTACCTAGCATGTGATTCCTTTTTCTATGACACTTCCAAATACAGTATGAACTGTTATTAAGTCTCTTCTACTTGGCTTTCATCTTTCTAGAGAGAGGTTTATGTCTTTATTTTTCCTCCTTTTTTTTCAGTTAGGTTATTTTCTACAAAATTTCTACAGATATTTTTGATACAAGAAATTCTTGCTAGTGGTGATATTTTTCAAATGTAACAGTAAATCTCTTTTAAGATACAAGGATACTGAAAAGTAGATTATTAACTCTAGTCTTCTGGACAAATTCATGTTGGGACAGCTACCTTTTGAACTCTTAAATCCCTCAGGCAGTTTCAGTTGGAGAAGCTATTTATCTTTATTACTGGACTAAGGCAGGACTGATGTGATTTGTTGAACAACTGTTGCATTTCAGTAGTGGTAAACTGATTAGGCTTCCTTAGAACACCTGAAATGTTTGTGAACACTAAAGCCATTTGGGTGAACTACTCTTTGCTCACAGACCTGGTTTTATATTTGAGTCATAGTTACTCTGAATTTTTATGGTCAGTGAAAAGGGTTTGTTAGATTCTAGAGATGATTTCCACATTTTAGACCAAATGTAATTGAATTTACTTTCTGTTTAATGCTCACAATATATATATGTATCGGGTTTACAGCTTCTATATCATTCCAGTCTCGTAATATATTTTAAGACCTTCTGAAAAGATACTTTGCTATAAGGTCTATTAGAAGTCTGTATGTTGTTGATTCCTTTTCTTAATGACCTGATTCTGAATAACATGAAAAAGAAAAAAAACCAACATAACATGACATGTCATCTTAGAGTTTTCTCTTTATATGTAAATCTTTCTCTTCCTACCACAAATAAATACCTACTACCATAGCTCCAGCTATTCCTGCCAACAGGAGCATTTTGCTATTCATATGGGTTACATGTCTACACCTACCTGCAATGTAAAACCTCAGAGAAGTACTCCAGAGTACTTGTAGACTTAATTTAGCTAATTGAGACATAGATAATTGAGGGCATAATAGATTCTTGATTCAACAACAATCTAACTAGTTATCTAGACAAAAAGCTACCACAAGCTTTGGTTATTTGGGATGTCAGAGAGATCCAATAGAGAGGGTCATGGTATCCACAGGAATGACAGACCTACAGTTTTGTATATACAGCTCCTGACTATACAATAACTTCTTGCATTATTTCAATCTTTATCTATTCATTCCTCCCCATAAATAAGAACCTCAGCTAGGCACTGAAAAAGGGACCACACATTACAGTATAGATTTGAGGATAAAGAAATAGAATTGAATGTCTTCTGTAGAGTGAAAACTTTGTAATATAAAACACCTCAAAAGGTGTCCCAATGGAATATCACAGGCAAAATGACAAGACTGATACATTTTTAAGCATAAGGGTGTAAGACAGACAAAAAAAAAATAAAATACAAAAACTAAGAAGTTATCTCACTGATTATCAATAAAATCACTCCTACTTGAGTTCATAAATCGGTGGCCTATGAGCAGGAATGGTCATATCCCAGCAATAGGCATTTACTCAACCAGAGGGATCCTTTTGTGGAAACAGAGAATCTGCAGCCTGTAGAGAACTGTATGTATTGGGTATTTATATTATATTTATATATGATTGGGTAAACTGATTTTTTTCCCCCTCTCACTCTTCACTTCTTGATTTATCATTTAAATTCTTTTCTCTTTATCCTTCACTTTATTTTCACTTCTTTCTATCTACCAAACACATCCATCAAATTTGGAGCATCAAGAAAAATGTTAAATTGCTTTCAAGAAGCAGCCATGCATTATTTTTAACATGTTATTCCCAATATTTTTCACTTGAATTTATGATGCATTTTATTCTCTTTTGAAGTAATAAAAAAAAAGGAAAAAAAAAAAGGGGTAAACAAATTTAAAATTGAACTGAAAGATTGCATCTCAATATCTTACAATGATTTTACAATGATTCTTACTCCTAGTCAAATAAGCCAAGATTTTGAAATCTGTGTACTGAAATTAGGAATCTAAATAGCTGGCTATGTAATGTTCTTTAATTTTTTTAATAGCCAGCAATTTCTAATGAGATTAAATTAATCTTGGGTTTTAGTCCAGGTCAGTCTCACTGATTTCAATAGCAACAGTTAAAGCAATAAATAAGACTTCATGAAATTCTATAATTGGCCTCTGAAGTAGCTTACTCTCTACTGATGTCTTCAGATAAAACCCCCCTAATTTTCTGTCTCAAAATTAATATCATTATTTTTCAAAAATCCAACCATAGTAATGCCTACTTGTTCATGAGACTTACTGTTTTTCCCAGTTTTGTCAAACTGAACTAACTTTTCCAAAGTATTTGACTATAGTAAGAGCAATATGATCTTAAACACGTAGTAAAACTCTGACCATAACTTGCTGACGGTTTTGTTAGGTTGGCATGTATGCGCATGCAAATACAAAAGATTTATTTTCATCACTACCTGAATAAGCTGCAGTTATAAGCTGTAAACTTTACTGTACTTTCAGTTGAAATAAATAGATAATTTTCCTTGAATATTTGCTGTGACTATATACAGAAATAGCCCATGAATTCTTGAATCTAGCCAGCTGTAAGAAATGGAAGCAGACACTTGCCACTCTGCATTCAGGGACTTAACCCAACCCTTGAAACTTGTCACTTCATACTGTTTAGTTCTAGTGAAATGCAAAGTTTACCAGTATTACTTTCCCTCCCACTGTAGATATATAATTTTATTTTCAGGAATATAAACTCCTAGGTTGTTTCTCTTTGTCCTGCTGTAAGCGTGTAGCCCTATAGTACAATACTGACTAGTAATGGGTCATGAGCTTGGTGGTGAAGTTGGAGGTATCACAACTGATGCTTGTCAGACTTGCTCTGTCTGAACTTCTCTGAACCTTCTGGTAAGGCTCATGGAGCAGATCCTCCTGAAGACTCTGCTAAGGCATAGGGAAAATGAGGAGGTGATTGGTGTCAACCAGTATGGTTTGACCAAGGGCAAATTGTGTCTGACAAATTTGGTGGCCTTTCACAGTGCAGTTACAGTATCTGCGGATAAAGGAGTAGCAACCAACATAATTTACCTGGACTTGTGCAAAGCATTCAACACTGTCCCACATGACATCTTGGTCTCTAAATTGGAAAGATGTGGATTTGATGGATGGACCACTCGGTGTACAAAGAATAGGCTGGATGGTTGCGCTCAAGAGAGTTGCTGTCAACAGCTCAATGTCTAAGTGGAGACCAGTGATGAGTGGTGTTCCTAAGGGATTAGTATTGGCACTGGTGTTGTTTAACATCTTTATTGATGACATGGACAGTGGGATTGAGTGCACCCTCAGCAAGTTTGTGGATGACATCAAGTTGTGTGGTGGGGTTGACGTGCTGGAGGGAAGTGATGCCATCCAGAGGGACCTTGACAGGCTTGAGAGGTGGGCCCATGCAAAATTTATGAAGTTCATCAAGGCCAAATGTAAGGTCCTGCATCTGGGTTGGGGAAATCCCACGCAGAAATACAGTCTGGGAAATAAGTGGATTGAGAGCAGTCCTGAGGAGAAAGACTTGGGGGTGCTGGTTGCTGAAAAGCTTAACGTGAGCCAACAATCGTGAGTGCAGCCCAGAAAGCCAACTGTATCCTTCAAGAGAAGTGTGGCCAGCAGGTTGAGGGAGGTGATTCTCCCCCTCTACTCCACTCTTGTGAGATTCCACCTGGACTATTGCATCCAATTCTGGACCTCCAGATAAAAGAGAGGCATGGACTTGTTGGAGTGGGTCCAGAGGAGGGCCACAGAGATGATCAGAGGGCTGGAGCACTTCTCCTGTGAGGACAGGCTGAGCGTGTTGCAGCTGTTCAGCCTGGAGAAGAGAAGGCTGTGGGAAGACCTTATAGTGGTCTTCAAATATATGAAGGATGCCTACAAGAAAGCTTAGAAGGGACTTTTTTGAGGGTTTGTAGTGATAGGACAAGGGATAATGGCTTTAAACTGGAAGAGGACAGATTTAGATTAGAAATTAGTAAGAAGTTTTTTCACTATGAATGTGGTGAGACACTGGAACAGGTTGCCCAGGGCAGCTGTAAATGTGTTCAAGACCAGACTGAATGAGGCTTTGAGCAACTTGGTCTAGTGGAATGTGTCCCTGCCTGTGTCAATGGGGTCAGAACAATATGATCTTTAAGGTCCCTTCCAACCCAAATCATTCTATGATTCTATGATATATATGGTAGGTTACTCCCAGGTGGCAGTTAAGTCCCCATCCAGTGGAACCGGGGAGAGAATTAGAAAGGAAAAAGTGAGGAAAAAAAATCCCCATCAGTTAGATAAATGCAGTCTAATAAGGGATAGGGACAAAAAAAAAAGAAGAAAAAAATACAAGTGCTGTAAAAGCAATTCTTCACCACCAGCAGACCAATGCCCAGACAGTCCTTGAGCAGCAGCTATTTTGGAAAAACTCCTGTCCCAGTTCTATTGCTGAGCTTGACATCACATAGTATGAAATATCCCTTTGGTCAGATGGATTCAGGTGTCCTGGCTGTGTCCCTTTCCAATCTCTTGTCACCCTCTAGCCTACTTGCTTGTCGGGACAGGGAGCAGAATAAAAAGCAGAGAAGGTCTCAACACTGTATAAGCCCTATTCAGGAATAGCTAGAACACTGGTGTCTTATCAACACTGGTCACCAGTCTAAACCACTGCCACCATACAGGTTGCTATGAAGAAAATTAACTTTCTCCCAGCCAAATCCAGTACAGTCTCCATCCCTTACTCTATACCATTTGCATCATGCTCAGGTCGTACATTATTCAACAGATTTTCATCACACCCCTCCCCCCAACCTTTCTTGGCCTTTGATATAAACAGAAATAGAATTCCCTTAATTTATTTGCAGTCCCCATTCAAATATCCATGTAGTTCATGACTTAGGCTACCTCTGTTTCAACAGTCATTCAGGACAGAATAATTAAATAAAATCCATTGTATCTGAATATGTCACTACTGTCTCAGCCATACAGTGCGTGACTCTAGCCTTCCTCCAGGGAAAATACAACAATCAGTTCATTTAAGTAACTTTGCAATAAAACATAGTTAAAATTGTACTGTGGGGCTAAAGTAGGCATGCATAACTCATTGTTAAAATTATATATAGGCTTTACGCATACTCCTTACTAGATTTTCAGGAGAAAGTACTGGATAATATTGTCTTTCTGAAGTGTTAAACCACAGTGGAGGCATAACAGATCTCTGCAATTATAAATATTTAGGAAAGGCTGCCACAATTCCATTGAGTGAATCTGGATGTAGTTTCCTAACTTAGTAGAACCTCCTTTGAAAATTAGATGTGTCACTCAGAGTAATATCCTTCAGGTTGCTTTCTTGGAGGGAAAAACATTAGAAGCTTAAGCATCACTCTGAAAAAATTGTTGCTTTTTTAGACTTCAATGATGTTCAATATAAAACTTTTTGCTATTTATCATGAGTGCAAAAAATCAGCACCTGGATCACAGAATACAAGTCTAGAATGTCCAATATTATATTATTTACCTAATTCCTTTTTCTGACCTTGAGCATCTTAATAACCTGTATCTGAAATGAATGAGAACAAAACACTAATGCCAAGTTCGTTTGTGACTCACTTTCGGCAATTCATTGATATGGATGGTAAATTACCATTCACAGTATTTCAGTTAAAATAAAGTTGGAAATTAAGTCATCTACTATGTGTCTTTCCAAAGCAGTGGCATCTGAAGGTAGCATACTTGTTTAGCTACAGCATGATACTCTAGTTAAATTAATTACTTTGGTATTCAACATTCCCAGAGTCTCCAGTACTAAGAATGGTGTTCTTCCAAAAGAGCCTCTGATACTTCAGTATCTTTTCTTTTAGTTGTTGGGCTTTTTGAAGATTACAATTAAATGTTTAATTTTACTGATGACAATAAAACATAACATTACCTCACCTGGTGAATATATTCACATACGGACACACACACATAACTGTGAGATTAAGAATTAGCATCTAGAAGTTGTTTATCACAGATTAAGTCTTGATGCCCTTATTACCTTTGATAGCAGTAGAGACTTTGACCATGTGAAGTCTGCAGAAAGGAAACTACATAAAATTAGGAAAATGGTGCTATTTTACTTAAAAATACAAAAAGGGTTACATTACTTCCAGTGCAATTGCCCTAGATAGAGATTTAGAGCAGAAAATCAAATGAAATTGTGCCATTGCTCAGGCTTAATAGGGGAACAAAGAATTATCATCCATAATATTACTCTTTTTACAAAGTAGAATTGATGATGCATCCTATACTGGGTACTAATATTGCATTATGATAGCGATGCTGCTTTCATTCAAGAGACCACATTGACTATACAAAATATGTGCAGTACAGTATTTTAAAACCAATCACAGATTTTTCTATTTTTACATTTACTTGCAGTGACAGGAATGTGCCTCTTTTTTTTTTTTTTTTTCCCCCCCCTCCATGAATTTTTTCTTAAGACATCTTCCTGGAGGAAGTGGAGGATAGTGCAACACATTATTTCTGAGGATTCCTGCAGAAGCACAACTAGGATGCATTTGAAGATGTATTCATTTACTATAAAAAGTAGTTAAAGCTAAACTTTATCATGGAAACTTTTTGTATTATTTCCATAGTATTTTAAGCAGAGAGGAGTTTGGGGTTTTTTTTTGTTGTTGGGTTGGAGGTTTTTTCATTTTGGTTTTCACTGTTTTTTGTTTTGTTTTTTAAGAGATTATTACCACTATGATGGCTACAGTACTGTATATATAAAGTACACCTCATTTCACAGGCTACTTTCCTAAACATTAATCCCTTAGCTCCTGCAACAAAATCATATATATTTTAAGCTAAATATTTCTTCAATTATTTCACTACTTCCTACCTTTGCTAAAAATTTCACAAGGTTTATATTTCTATTCTTTGTGAAAATATCTTGTTTTCAAACATGTTCTCTTCATGGTCAGCTCTAGATGTCAGCTCATAATTCAAATCCTGTAATCCTTTGACTCTGAAGAGACACAACCCTACAACCTCTGATTAGTGAAAAGGCTGACAGTCCCGATAATAACATGAGGTTTTATTTCTATGTCTTATCTTTCTACAGGGGTGGAATCCAGATTTATCTAATTATTATTTCCTTAAAAGTACACCACACCCATGATAGAATAAGCAGAAGAAGCTCTGAAGCCTTCAAATTTCTGGTTTTGATTAGGAAGAATTTGGAGAAGCCAGAAAAGAATCCTGAAGAATTAAGTCAGACTTATTTCTGGGGAAAATAAGAATGACACCTGAACTTTCTCCAGTAATCTATTTACAATAAAACCAAAATGATTTATCAAGGGTGCAGGTTATCTACAAACTTGTTTCACATAACAATACTTTAAAAAAACCTGTTGTTTATATGCATGAAACCATTATAATGGTGGAATGTATGTTTCCTGGCCAGTGTTTGATTTGTTTTCTGGGTTTGATTCCTGAACAGGTGACTAAGTAGCAACCACAGATTTGCAATGAGGCCGAGATAAAATATACTATGATAGAATTTTCTGCTTAAGGACTTACAGAGTTAGCAAAAAGTTTAGAGAACATAGGGTCAGACAAAGTAAAGATAAAGTTAGGAGATTTTACTGTTAATATTGATAATAATTTTTAGAGTTCCTTCTCTTTCTCGACTTTGGCATTAGGTTGATTGACTTAAGTAAACAAATTAATAAAGCATTAATCTTTTGTTTGTATTTGGATATAGTGAAATTAAGAAAGCAACATAGCAGGGAACACTTTACATTCTCAAAATATGAGTAGGACCAGAAAGACTTTGACTTTTTCCAAGGAATTCATTTAATAGCTGAAAAATAGAAACTCAAACATCAGCACTGCATTTTTATTCTAGCTCTGTTGCTGCAGCCACAGCTTAGCATTGAGTACTATTCTGTGCTTTTTACACATGTAGATATGATGATATTAATGCAACATCATCCTGAGCTCCTGGATTTTTCACCTAATCATGGTTTAAGCTCACCCAACTGTCAACAAAGCACCACATAGACACTTCCTCACTCCTACCACCCTCCTGTGTGCTAGGGAGAAGAAAATACATCAAAAGGCTGAAGAGTTGAGACAAAGGACAGGGAGGGCTCACTTATCAATTATCATCATGGGCAACAAACAAACTCGACTTGTGAAGACAGAATCAATTTAATTTAAACAACAAAACAACCACCAATTTACCAGTTGAATCACAGTAGAACAATGATAAATACAAGTGGATCTTAAGAACATCTTCCCTCACACCTCCCTTCTTTCCAGGCTTAGCTCTGCTCCTGATTCTCTACCTCCTCCCCACCAGCAGCAAAAGGGGGCAGGAAATATGGGGGTTTTGGTTAGTCCCAGTTCCTCCCATGTTGTATCTGCCACTCCTTCCTCCTTAGGGGAAAAAACTCCTCACAGACCTCCTCTGCTGCAATGTGGTGTTCCTCCCACAGGAGACAATCCTCCATAAACTTCTCCTACCAGCATAAGCCCCTTCTGTGGGTTGTAATCCTCCCAGTGATGGACTGCTCCAGTGCTGTCTTCCCTCACATGTACAGCCTTCATCAGCTCTTCCATGGGTTGCAGACAGGTTTATTCCCCACTGTTGCTCTTTAAGGGCTGCAAGAGCTTAGCCTGATATCCCACCATGAACCACATGAGAATGGCTGTTCCAGTGCACTTCCCCTCTCCTTTATCACTCACCTTGGTGTCTACACAGTTGTGTCTCTCAGGTCTCAGTCCTCTCCAAAAAAAAAAAGAACCCCAAAACCAAAAGAGCACACCCAACAGAATTTTCCTCTCTTGAGTTTATGACAGAGGCACTGATTGGCTCAGCCTTGGCCAGAGGTGGGTACAATTTGGAGCTGGGGAAGCTTCTTGAAACTTCTTACAGAGGCCTACACTAGACCTCTTCCGCTACCAAAATCCCACCAGACACAAACCCATCATATACCTCAAAGTGTCAGAGGACTTAAAAAAAATCCTGTTATATATGCTTTTATATTTGAAAGCATAATTTTTAATTAAAAGTGTTATTTAATATGAAATATTTCAGTGATTCCTGACCCTGAGAAAAAGTATTTGTTCTTAAATACAGGACATTTATTGGATTGCATTTTGTGCCTTTCTATCACACCTAAAAATAAAAAGAGAATGTGCAAAAGCATACCAGAGAGAATTCTTTTGATCACATTCTGAAGGTTATACTGCTTGATGAACAATTGCTTAAGATTATTTCTTTACTGTATAATTGCCCACCTTCCCCTTCTAAAAATCTCTGAAGTATTTAGAAAAATGTCTGAGGTGCCACAATAATGTGCAGACACGGCTCAGACTCATATGAATTAAACCTGACCAAAAGACTTCCATAAATTGAATTTCCCTGAACTTCGCTAGTCCTTCAAAATGAAAATTTTTCATGGTGCTGTACCAGTCTGTGTCATCAGTGACTACTGTATGTGCAGCTCAAAAGGAAGGATCCCAGTGAGTTTAGTACTTTCCCAGCATATTTTTCAATTCATGGAAGTTGATGCCATAAGGAAAGGTACTCAATCAGAAAACTCAAGTGATAAGAAAATGAATGTTCTCTTCTTCTAATTAATCCATGAGTATGACTGTAGGTCTTTTAGTTCCAAGTTCCTTTCTGGGAAGGTCTGTTTCTTTTTGTGGTGGCTTTTTTGTTTGTTTTTGTTTTTTCCTGAGTTCTCCTTAAGGTAAATCTAGGATCCAGTGCATATCTGAAAAAATACTTTTTTTTTTTTCCTTTCTTCTTTTTATTTAGTTTGTTCAAAAAAAGGCTAGGTTGACTACAGTTTGTGTGACTCAGTCTGGTAAGCTGGGTGATGTCCTCAGTGAACATTAAATTCAATGTGGCCTGTTACAGAAATAAAACCTTCCTTGTGTAATGAATGCTGTATGTGGGACTACCCTAACAGCTGAGCAAAGAACAAATTGTCATTTAGAAAGATAAATTTCTTTCTGGCCTTTAGCTTACCAGGAAATGTTCAAACACATGGTAGGGTTGCTCTGCCTGCCTTTTCCTATGCAGGTAGCATTAAACAAATATTTTTCTACACTAACCACACAGATGGAAATTCCAGTCTGAAATTGGCTGCAGAAAAAGACCAAACCAAAACAAAAAACCCAACAAAAAACTCACCAAAAAAACCACCACAAACAAACCACCACAAAATACAAACCAGGAAAAACACTCTATCAATTTCAATGGTCATCTTGAGAAATGGGGCTTCCGTGGTTTTTGTTCATTTTCTTCTCCATATTGGTTTTTAATTTAGAATTTATCAGATTAGATATTTGATCTGTAATCTATACCTAACTCTCTGAACTGTTGAGTATACATAGGTCCTTCATAATTTCAGAAGTGGTCCATTTAATATGCTTTGGAAGAATGTCAAGGTATATATAATAAAATCATAACTATTCTTAAATCAAAATATTTATTTCAGATGGAACTGTTTCCTAATGCTTAAATGGAAGTTTGATAGGAAAGTACTTAATCTAATGAACATATATGGCTTCTCATACCCATAATATGAACTTCTTTATTAAGAAATTTGTGATGCGTGTAGAGTTGGGATGAGAAGAATCTTGTTATTCAAGAATATCACCAGTAACAGTAAGTAAAAGGATATTGAAAAATTATTTCAAAAGTAATTCAGACTTAAATATATGAATAAATAAGGGATTGAAGCATCATGTGTTTGATAACTTCCTCATATCATTGCCCAAGGAGATTTCTCTTGTTGTTTTCTAGGTTATTATTCTCATTGCTGTAGGTTAGTTTTTTAAGTCTAGTTTGACTTCCCATTCTCATTCATGTCAACTTTCTACTATACGATTAGGGATGCTAAAACACTCACATTAGATTGGGGTATAAGATGTAGAAACATGTTATAGCAGAATTTTCTTGCAAATTCAGCATTCCCATCTCCATTCTGTACAGCTGCATTCAGAAGAGTGTATCAGTGGTGCCAGGATATACTACATCCTTCACCTTTCAACAACTGATGGAAAAAGAAAGGCTAACAGATAGGAAATAAATTCAGAATCAAGATAAAACATTGTAATGACCATAGCAATGCTAGAAATGATTGCTCTGAAATAAACTGAAATAAGAAACACGACCTCAAACTAAAAAAAAATTGAATTCCTTTAGAACTGACTAAAGTCAATAAATCCTAACCTTTAGGTACTTTCACTGTTATATTGATAAACATTAGAAAATTACATTAGCTCAGCTCAGCTTTCCCTTCAATTGCTCTATATAAACCAAGAAAACAAACAAACAAAAAGAAACTGTAGAGTAAAGGCATGTATAATTCAGTTTCAAGTGTCAGGTTTCATGTTTATACTGTCAGATGAAATATATCTAACTACTGACACTCAAGAAATAACTGAAGTGTTACAAAGGCTTACCTTGTAATACATTTCCAGCTTTGTGTGTGTATATATATATACACACACACACACACACACACAGAAATGGGTTTCTTTCCTAGCCATCCATTTATTGCCATTCTGATGTGATTCGACTCTACGGGTTATGTCAGAAATAAAGCACAGTCTTACCATCTGAATCTCAGAAATGGAGGAAAACTAAGAAAGCTAATGAATCTTTCTGAAAATAGATTCTAAAATACACTACATATAAACCTTGCAGATTGATCATAAACATGTATGATAAGCAGTTTTTACAACAAAAGGCGGTTTATAAAAATAAGTTGTTCTATTCCACAGAATGTCTGGAAATGTATGAGGTACTCTCAATCACCCAGTGAATAAGAAAATGGAAAAGAATATAAAAACTTGACATGATATGAATATACAGTTTGATTCAAAGCCCTAGGACAAAGTAGGGTTTCTTCTCAATTTCTTTACTGGGCCTGTGTACCGAGTACTTATTGCCTGTTTATTAAGGAACAAAAATATGGAACAAACAAATACCTTGGCTATACTATGGATGTCTTTCTGAGATACATAAGGATTTTATTTACGTAAATAAATGTTTTTATTTATGTATTCTTCTAAGATGAAAGTTTTTCTATTGATAGAAATTCCATTTATTACAAATTACTTTTTTTCTCGTTTTTCAGTGCTTAAAAATTCTGAACTGCAGAGCTGAATTACCATGAAAAATTATAAAAAACACTTTGTACTTACTGTTTATTAAATAAAAAATAACTCAATACACTTTCAGTTTCTCATTTTTTAGGGGAATTGTAGAAATGTAATATTCTATGGAAATCTTAATTATATAGAGATGAACAATATATTGTTTTCAATAGCTGAATGTGGAAATCTACGCCCAAGTACAATTAAGGGCAGAATATAATATAAGTAATCCAAACAATGTCATTTAAAGTTGGAATATTCACAACCAGAAGTTAATTTACCATGCAGCTAGTCTCTATGTATACCTGAATTCAGTATAGGACAGGATTCTTGGCATTAACAAGATCTCTTGTTAACAAAGCTAATCCTTGTACCTTTCTAGTGTTTACGTAATACTGCAAATTTTTTTATCTGACTTTAGAGTCAACTGCAGTACACAACAGAAAGTACTCAACTGAAGTATCTCATTTCCAAAATGCCATTAATTGTGAAAAAATATCGTTTTTCTGAAGCACTTATACCTATTATTAAAAAAATTTTTAAAATTCTTATTAGAGAGCTATTTATAATCCTTGTGTTTCTCTGACTTTATTTTAATATACTTTTATTGCTACAATAATTCTATTGAAATCACTAAATGTTGTGACATCTTAAACATAATATTTGCCACAACAGCAATAATAAAAAATCCATCTCTGATCTATAAGATGATTACTTTTTAACATGGTAGTCTGGGGTACAAAAACTCTTGTGAAAATATGTTAGACCTGACTGTCTGCTTCCTTATCCTCAAACTCAAGTCTTAACATGTGGTTGGGAAGTATATCTGTAATAGCTTTACATCTTGTCAAGCAAGTATAATCGCTTTAATTTGGTCATGTGGAAAAATGCATAAGACCATTTGATCATGTAACAGATTTTCATACTACAACAATAGGAAAAACAGAAGACATTTAGGAAAATAATGACTGGAAATCTAAACAAACCCAGAACAAATATGATCTGTCTTTGGTTTGACTCCTTCCTGATCTTTGTTTCAGAGGTTCATCTCTACTCCATGAGAATCTAACTTTGTTAAAAATAACCCAAAATCTGAGAAATCTTAAGTGAATTAAACAAATTTTATTGATCTAAAGCCATCAATAAAGAATCATATTATCAGATGAGAAAAAGATTTAAGAATGAGAAAGAACACTAAAAACCTACAGTATAATCACTGCAACAAACTATGTCCGGGGGGAGCATAGTTCCTCTGCAGATGCTTTTCTATTGTGTTCTGGTCCTTTGTTAGGGACGCATTGCCATGTTTCATTATGTGTATCTACCTTCTTCAATGTTCTTTTTATCAGGGTTCTGAGGAGACCCATATGCCTTGCCCTGCTCCCATACCATGTCTCTGCCACCCTGCCAAAGGCCTAGAAACCCATTTCAGTCCACTGGGTCCATCAGACCCTGACCCAGAGACACCACAGCAGAGCTGGTTGTGGTGAATCATGGCACAGACTCCCCGGTTAATGTGCAGGAGAGACCCTTTATTGTCCTCCACAGCTGGTCTCCAGCTTCCACAGTCCTGCCCTGCCCAGGTATGGGCCCTGCTGAGCCAGGCCTGCCCATGAACTCACAAGATGGCCCAGACTTGGCCCATCCCCAGGGAAATGCCCAACACAGAGGGCTGGAGCTGTCCCAGCTGCCCTCTAGCCTCCTTTGCTCCTGACTGGAGTGGTGGGATAGGCTCTAGACCCTGCCTTGCTTCCGCACTGCAAAGTCCCTGCAGCTCCCAGCAGCTTGGACTTTGGCAGCCCTGACACTTTGAGACATAACAAGAGGCATCTGTCAACACTTTCAGTCACATTGATCTCACTGACAGGGTGGTACGTTAAGTCATGGATATACATACAACTGCTCACCATCCATTTTGAGGCTCTTCAGACCATGGCCTTTGTCATAGTGTGTTTGTTTTCCTCTCTAACTTCCACTTGTGAAATAACTATGCAAAGCATTTATTCTCTTAGAAAAAAGGTGACTTTTCCCAATCATAGTTACTGTGACAACACACATCTGGAAAACAAGACCTACTGTGAACTCCGAAGACAGCCATCATTTATTACCACTCACTTAATACATTTTGTGTTCGTATTGATAAGCTCTGTAGAATTTACAGTGATCTCCTCCCCCCCCCAATATATGTATACACCCTGTTTCCTACTCATGTCTGGTTTGATCTAGGCATGTAAGTTTGGAATAAAATAGCTTAGCAATTAGAGCGATCTTTGAAATCCCAAGGGTGGTGATAATAATCAATTAAGAGAATGCTAAAATATGCTATGGCATGTTACACGCTATTTTAATATTACACACAGATGTGAACAGTAGATTAGTTTAAAATATATCAGGATATGGTGTTCTACTGACAGCATTGTTTCTATATAGTAGTACATTAAAAGATCCCAGTAGCTCTGCTAGATCTGTTACTACAACAAGGATTATCAAATGTAATAGAAGCTAATATTATAAATTGCTCACAGAATGAGGAAAGAGAATTGAAGTCTTCAACCTTTGTTAAATGGATACTCTTTATACTAATCTTCTAATTCCTGTCAATGTGGGAGGTTAGGCAGATTGGTCAGCAGCTATTAGTCATTTTAAACCTGCTATTTGCTGTTTTAATCTTATATCTTAAAATTCAGAGCAATTTTTTTTTATTCATTTCTTAGTTTTCCACAGACTATATTGGCAGAGAAAAACAAAACAAAAATCTGTTTAAGACCACTTCCAAAATCAACATAGAAATTCAAATGCATACCACAAAATCTAAAATTAGATTGGTTGCAGCTGATTTTTGTTAATGACAATCAGATTTCACTTGTTATATTATAAATATATTAATTTTCAGTTACATCTTGTGTGTTGAAACTTGAAAACTGATTTACAACAGACTACCACACAACAACTACTTCACATAATTGGATTTGATCCTCTGCATATTGAGAGATAACTGCCTCTGGCAGCAGATTACAAGATCATTAATATTTCTATTATTTCAACAGCCACTAAATTAATGTTCCTCTTTGGATTGAGACAACCTATTACTTCACTGTGAAAATCACAGTGTATAATTCAACTACATATTATTTGCATGTTGGAGAATAGTAGAACATAGTTTGAGATAGATAGATAGATAGATAGATAGATAGATAGATAGATAGATAGATAGATAGATAGATGTAAAAAACCCCAAAAAAACCAACATAGATTTGACATCCACAGAAATGAAGACTCAGACCTTTAAAGTGTCTTTTCAGCTAATGTCTAAACCTGGAAATTCCTTGTTGCAAGTTCCTCATGTTTAAATGTTAAATTACTCTAGGTAACTAAAACTCTCTTGCATGTATTGCAGGCATCCTTGTTAATACTGAAATCTCATACTGACTAGCTATTTTCACTCCAAAGTGCTGATGGGTACCAGGAGTTAGGTGTATGTCTAGTGTTTCTCAGAGCCTGGACTAACCTCTATGCAAAGCAGAGCAGTAGCTATTGCTTCTTTAAAACTACACATAATGATGAAAGTGTTGCCACAGCTCTGTCTTAAACTTTTCACAAAAATATTCATTTATTCATGTGTCTACTTTAAGTCTTCCAGGATGTGGTATGTACAAATTCAGTTTTGTTCTTTAGGCCAAGGGATTCTTGTGTGTTGAACAGACATTGTATAAAGAACCCCTGAAAAAAACCTAAACAACTTCTTAACACTTGTTAATGAGAGGCCTAGACTAAATCATTAGTCAGTGGACTCAGTGGATTTTTCTGACAGTTGTGTCTTTTTTTCTGCATACTTTCATAAAAGCAAAATTACCACACCTTAAAACAGATTACATATGTAAATTCTCAAGGAAGGCAAAAGAAATAATTTCATTTGCCTTCAGCAGAAGATGGATTTCAATCTTGGTATAAGTTAACCTAGAAAATACTTCAACTATTGGGCTGTTGTTAGGAAATAGAAGCCCTGGTCCCGGCTGTTTTCAAAGAATGACCCATGCTGTTTGAAAGACAGCTCAAATCCTACTACAAGAAAGGGTATGTAAAATACTTTGCTTGGAGATACATGCATATACATCCCAAACTATATAGCCTACTTTTACTGGACACCTCTCTGCATGATATCCGAAGTCCTGAGGTTTAAATGCAAGTTAAAGTAACCAATTTGAGTAAACTATTGAGAAGAGTTTAAGAACTACTATAGCAACAGGACCACTTTTAGAACAAAAATAATTTAAAAAGACAATGAGGATGGCAAAAGTATTCGGAACTATTTTTTATATCAAGTATTTTACCTTGAATATGTAATTTTTCAGGACTTCTAAAAAAATCATGTTTATTTCAAAAAGGAACTGGTTTCAACACTGCAATTCCAGGCCATTTATTATAATTTCAGTAATCCAATGTAATGCAATGGCTACTTTTAAAATATGACATTCTCAACTAGAAAATAAGACATTAAGTTTCTGCTGAGCACTACTTATAATCTAAGGGTAAAACTGAACTCATGTTCATGCAAGTGGTTCTGTAAATCAATTGATGTACTTACAGCATAAATTAAAAAAAAATATTTTAGTTTTACTAAGGTCTATTTCTGATCACAATTATGTCTATATATGTTGATCTTATTCAATTCTTCTGCAATGTCCCTCAATATACATGTTCTGCTTCAATTTTTGTTTCCCCTATTACGTCTCTCCAGGGCATCTGCCTTAGTGCTCTGAATACGCTCTGGGAGTTTCTATTCTTGTCTTTCTGTGAATGACCTTGAGCTTTGCTAATTGGCTGCCATTGAAATACTGAGCTTTTTGTAGAACTATTAATTTCATTTTGGATTTCCTATGGTATTCTTCCATTACTTTAGTGTTTTGCAAACATCACTTGATTTACCTTTATGAGACTACTGCAAAGTAAGCTCTTATCTACCAGCAGAGGAAACTGTAAGTAGTCAACAACTGTACAAATCAAGTCACACGAGTTTTCAAGTTCAGTGTTTAGAAAAAAAAGAATCCACATTTAGTGGCAACCTGTGAAATTACTGTCATATGTGATTTGCTAAGCATCATACAAGAACTTTGCCATAAGTGTTAGTACACCATCCAGATCTCAGGGTATTATTTTGCATCCATGAAACAGTCCACAGCCTTATCACATATTAACATCTCTTGGAATTCTGCTGCAAATTTGTCTTAGTCCATGTAGAAATAAATCCTTTTGTTCATGTGATTATAAAAACTGTATCATAGTGTTAATTTAAAGAGGACATAACAAAAATTGGCCAAGTAACATAAACACTGCTATTTCCAAGCCTTTAATTACATGTCTCTATAATCTTCATTCTCTTTTAATTTAATCCTCAATTTTATAATCTTTTTTGGTCACATCCAAATACTGCTTAATTAACTATAAAATAATATTGCAAAATAAAAAACAAGATTTCTCTCTTGACAGAAATAACCAGTACAGAATACAGATTAAAAGAAATTCCATAGATATTGAACAAGATATAAGAAAGATATTGAAGAAGAAATAAGTTTGATTAGAATGCATCAAACAGATGCAGTCAGTTATAATGTAAGTATTAGCATTGTAAGTAGTCATCAGCATTGTGTTTTTGATCAATTCCCACAGCTAATTAAAAAGCATCACTTTTTTTTTTTTTTTTAAGAATCATCTTTGTAGGTATGAGTCTCATGTATTTAGCCTGGTAATAACTACTTCATCTAGTTACACCATCCCTTAAGTTTGTAGTTATTTGTGATTTCTATTCAAAGTGAAACATAGTTATTTCTGCTCCCCAAAGTTGTGTTTCGAAGCAGTGAAATAGAAGAGATGGGGGAAGGCATGGATGGAATGCAAAGACATCGCAGAGACAGCAGCACTGAGTGGTAGATGCTGCTCCCAGAACCACAGAAACCGCGGTGCTCTTTCAATAATACTGCTGAAAAATAAATTTGGTATCACATATGTATAGAATTGCAGTATCACTGTAGTAGTTGTCCCTCTTTTTCTATTATGTATGGCATTATGGCACATATCATATATAGTAGGTTCTTCTATTTATAAGATGTAATATACACAGCCTCAGGTAGTACAAGTCAACAGATTGATGGCCCACTATTTTTAGAAGTAAGGACTAGGCATATTGAAAAGTCTTATCCTTTTTTATATGGAGAAGAATGAACTGTAAATTGTAAGTCACTATATATTTTTCATCATTTACCCGCACAAAAATTGTACCAGGTCAGTACTAAGTTCATGTTCACTGGGATATTTAAAAAAGTTTTTGACTTAACACTGTTCCTTTAAAGTCAGTGACACCTTTCCTATTAACATTAACAGAGATCTAGGACAATGCTAAGTGCTTTAGAAATTCCTGCATGAGAAGTTGCACAGGGAACCATCAGGAAGGGTTTACAGCCTACTGTTACAAATGTTGCAACACCTGGGATGAAACAGTAGGATGAATTTGATAGTGTTCATGAAAGAGAAATAGAAAGAGGAAAGACATAGCTGAGTAACTCAGCAAGTGTTTTCCTGCAATATGAATAATAACAGTTATTATTAATAGAGATTAAAGACATATAATAGCTAGTGAAATGAAGTGTCTTTGTTACTCATTTCTTAAAAGGGTGGGAGCATCTTGTATTGACATTTTAACTCAAAGAAAGGTTTGAAATGGCAAATAACACAGTCAAAGAGTTGCAAAGACACTTCTTAAAGAAATTGGCACATTATCCAGAAAGCTAAGACACTTCATTATAAAATAGAACATTTAGGTCTGAACAGAAAGTACAAAAATAAATCTTAGTGGACTAGGAAATGTGGTGAAAGGTGTCAGTGTTAATTGTATACATGCAAAAAAAATATACGCTATTTTGATTACATTATTGTAGACTGTTACAAACACAGAAAATATATTTCCTATGGTTGAAACCCTTGTTAATAATTATATTGAAATGTCTCTATTTCATTAATGAATGAAATCCTTAATGGACACTGGCAGAATAAAACCTAGCTTAGAAACTTGGCCTATATTCAGACAACAGAATACCCTGTGGCATTTCTATGAGATACATCATGATTAAAGAAAAAATAGTTCAGACATTGATTGCTTCGGTTAAAATTATTGAGTGGAAGAGGTTCATTACTAATGGATCACTAAAAAATGCATTTACAGATGTATTATTCTGCTGGGTTCAGCCTCTCTCCCCCCTAGGGCACCAGATGCAACAGCATGCGTGTATAAAACAAGAGTCCATCTCTTGCATGAACAGATAACAATACAGTGAAGTGTATGGTGTATGTGAACAGCTGCTGAAAATCATACGAGCATTCTTGGGTGCATAATTATTAGAAAGTTCTAAATTCCTTACCATCTTTTATTTCTTCAGTTATTCACAAGTTCCTCTTCTTCCTGCATTTTCTTTGCTGTATCAACTATTTCATAACTAGCTTTTCTCTTTTCATGCAATTATGCCCTTCTGCTTAGTTTCCATGTTTTCCTGGATAATCACTTTCCTCTTCTATCATTAAGGATTAATTTATAATAGTTCCTAATATCCATTTCCTAAAAAGGATTTGGCAACTGATCTTCAGATTATTGATGATGTCAGATGCATACAAGTTCTATTAAAACTTGTAACACAAAAAAAGGAACTATCTGAAGAATAGCAAACAGTAAAATTTCAGTGAAGGCGAATGAATTATGGATGGTTCTGAAAGCATTGTTTTTTGAGTCAAGTTCTGGACTTGAAATCATATTCTATAAATTTCCAGAAATTATGTCAATCTATTTAAAGCACTAGCAGAAGTAAGTAAACATAATATTGGCATATATATACACCAGTGTACCATAAGTACAAGAGGATCTCCATAACTTAGTATTCTATCATATAGTGACAGGAAATTGGTGCTGAGAAGTTTTGAAATCTACAAAGGAATCCCCAACATTTAAAGTCAACATTTGCATATATTTGTCTGTAATTTTAATAAAGGCTTTTGTTTTAGTTGCAAAAAAAAAAAATAAAAAAAAATGTTACCTGTGAAAATAAAGTCTTCAGTGAAAGATTTTAAACAAACAAAAGGCCTCAACTGAATGTTTTCACAACTGATAGGAAAAATATGTGCAACAAAATTGAAATTCCAGCATCTGAATTAGAAACAACACTGTTTAGACAGGTATAGCCTTGCTCAGTTTTTCAAGGCTTTTCAAGCATATAAGCTTTCATCCAATAGCATTTATAATGAGGCATTCCAGTTTCATATACTGTCAAAGTGCTACAGAGAGCAGAAAGAGAAAGTGGAATTAACTATAATTGCCCTTATTCATAAAAAGGAATGAAATACCTGCTTTGTTCTAAAAAGGATCTTCTTTCTTCATTAAATATACATGTAACGATCTTTCTAGTTTTGAACACAGTCTGAAAAGAATTACTGTAGTTCTTTAAAAAAAGAGAGGATCGGTTTATTAGATTTGTGAACAGTTTGGAAGTATATGAAATAATATGTGCCCTGAAGAAACTTTATCATATTATGTGTCTTTGATAGATTTGAAAGACCTGATTTGTATTTCAATGAGTAAGATTTGTCTTTTGTATCCTTTTAATCAATGAATACAACTGCTATACACATTCCCTGAAGCAGTAATTGCCACAGAGAAGCACTTTGCATCCAAGGAAAGAGCTCTAGCAAGGGTGCATATTGCTTTTATGAATACTTGTAATAGATTTTATCAGTAACTTTGACATATAAGAGTCATGATACAGCTTTCATTTTCTCAGATAAAATTGCAAGTTTTTTTCTTATTCTACAGGAATAACAAAGGAGTTCTGTATTAAACTACAATTATGTGGACATATATTCTTATTGTTTGAAAGGCTCATCAGTCAACAGACATTTGCACTTTTCCTTTGCACAGTTACTTACATGCAATTGTGATATACAAATATGACTGGAGTTGGAGAGGTGTCCAGAACATACGACATAAAGTTCCATCCTAGGCATTACTCTGATCAATTGCCAGGAAGGAGGAAACTGTCCCACTCATACTGACATTGGTAGGAAAAAAAAAAAAAAAAAAAAAAAAGCATACATATTTCCCTGGAATTAAACTATTTGTAGAAGTAAAGACATGAATCATGACCATTCTTACTAAGAGACATGTTTTGCAATTTTATATGATGAAGTTCTGATTTAATGGAAAGTCAAAGTTTTATAGTTCAGCTTTAGGGAAACAGCTTGAGAAAAGCAGGTTTTAAGAGACTTATGTCTTTAAAGGTTTTATTTGATAGAATAAGAGATTGTCAGGGTGTTTTTACTATACAATGAAAGCCTTTCTACTTTGAGTATCATATAATTTATTCAGGATAGAATTCAGTTATTTCATATAGAATATGCTGAAATAATGTATTTTTTGTAATCTGTGTAAGAAGTCTTGGCCAAATATTTACTGTAAGAAAATTACTTTTATAGCTACCTACTTCACTTTTTCTGAAAAGGTAGTATCACTTCCCAAGTTAGACATAAAGAAATCCAAATTATTGAAATTTCTGTACTAGGAAACATTTATTTCAAAGGGTACAAATACGCAAGACATGTTTACAGCATTTGGACGGCTTGAAGAAGAAGAACACACAAACCTGTGTCCAGTTAAGGAGTAAGGCCAAATGCTGGGATCTGCACTGGGTCACAATGACCCCAGGCAATGCTACAGGCCTGGGGAGGATTGGCTAAAAAGTTGCCTGGTAGAATAGGATCTGGGGGTGTTGGTTGACAGCCAGCTGAACATGAGCCAGCAGTGTGCCCAAGTGGTCAAGAAGACCAACAGCATCCTGGCCTGTATCAAAAACAATGTGTCCAGCAGGAGTAGAGAAGTGATTGTGCCCCTGCACTCAGCACTGGTGTGGCCATAGATTGAGTACTGTGTTCAGTTTGGGTGCCACAGTATAAAAAAAGACATTGAGATGCTGGAGTGAGTTTAGAAAAGGGCAACCAAGCTGGTAAAGGGTCTGGAGAAAATGTTTTATGAGAAGCACCTGAGGGACCTGGGGTTCTTAAGTCTAGAGAAGAGGAGGCTGAGAGGAGAGCGTATAGCTCTCTGTAACTACCCAAAGGGAGGTTGCAGTGAGGTGGGTGTTGGTCTCTTCTCCCAGGTAACTAGTGATAGGACAAGAGGAAATGGGCTTAAG
>WTSP01024149.1:0-61099 GCA_025331215.1 Actenoides lindsayi | reverse complement strand
AGGTGGTCCTGCTCTGGCAGGGGGGTTGGACTAGATGATCTTTCGAGGTCCCTTCCAACCCTTAACATTCTGTGATGTGCGATACCACCTAGCCTTACCACACAGGCCACATAATTGTGGCATTCCTCAAATTGTTGTAAACAAATTGTTTGGATGTTATAATTTACTGATTTAATATATTATAAATATATTATAAAACCTATTTATAGGCAATATTATAAAACTTATCCTGATCCATATGCCTCTATAGAAAATGGATGCTACAACCTGCATAAAATACAGATACTCAGTTCTGAAGAGGATAAAGGCACTTGATAACTGGTATTTACTTAAACTCATCTCTTCTCTTCTGTTTCATGTCAAATTCAGAAGATCTACCAAGTCTAAAAGGGTAGTCAGCTAGATCTGGTATGCTGCTAAACATACTTTTAGAATTTTTCAAAGTCTGAATATAAGGGTTAATACTTACAAATTATCTGCTATCTTGCATACTCCTGTGGTAGGTTATGATAGCCCTGGGCTACTGAAGACTCGTGAAGTGCATTAAGGTATAGAAAGCTGCTCTGGAAAAACTTTTACATCACTAAGCAACCTGTGTCCCATTAAGCAGGAGGTACAAACCAGCAAGAAGTCAAAAACTAACAGACATTCTGATGCATTTACCAAATCTTTCTGATACAGGAAAAAGGGTAACAAGGAGAGTGCTACTGAGAAATGCCATAATTGAGTCCGAGAAAGCATTTTCCTATTTATAAGGATTTTTAAATCCAACCACAACTTAAGCTCAGTATTCATAACAGTTTTGTAAATAGCAAATGTAATGAAGCTTGCTCTTCTATACATTATATTCTGTAACTCTGAATTACCAGGCAGTAAATGTTTTTATTTTATCTCAGGTCAGACAATTTCTACTGCTCCATTTCATCTGTAATGCTAGAGGTAACAGCTTCACAAACAACAGTAAGCAAGTTTCAACAAGTCAGCTGATCTGCACTTTCACTTTTTTCTTCTTCTAGTGAAGTGTTAAGTCTCCTGCCAAAATGATCTCAGTTTGGGTACCAGGCCCAACCCTGGAAGGCCAGCAGACCACTGTGCACACCTTTCAGGACTGCACTGTGGAGGCTCGCTTACTCCAGCCATTTGGTATGCAGACAGAGCAAGATCAGCTCATTTGGGACAGCAGCAAGGTGCAGACACAATTGTGTTTTTAGGTTCCTCTTTCCCTCCCTGATATTTCCCTTCCTTTGCTTAGTCTGCAAGCTGGGCAAGACATACTAGACCTGCTAGATGGCACAGAGCTATTTATGGTAGAAATCCAGGTAGCTCATGCCACCCGCCTGCCCTTGCCACAGTCAGGAATCAGTTGGCTTAAGTTACAGTAAATGTGAGGTGGTTAAAGAGCTTGTTCAACTACCATGAAGCTCCTAACACACCGTAACTTTCTTTGTATATATTTCTGTAGTTACAATTCTGATATGAGACACGAAAGCTTCCCCTGACAAATCTGCATGCATTTCAGCAAGCATGCAACGCATCACAAAATTCAGATTATTTTTTTTTGGCACCAACAGCAAACATAATCAATAAAGTATTTAAGATCATTTTCCTAGGGAAAAATCCGAGAATCAGGAGGGCTCCTCTTCCAGTGAGTTTTCTCTTGTATTGCATGGAAAACAGTGACTATGTTAGCATATGCTTACTGATGAAATTAGGAGGTTCTGAGCATGCTTCATGGGGCAGTCCACATGCATTTACCAGTAACAATATGCTTGATAAGGTGGCTACATTCATATCACTGATAATTCTAATAAAGGAAAAGGTGGCAAAAGCTCTACCTGAAATTGGAAGAAACTGAAATGTAAAGCACTACAATCTGATTTTTCTAAATACATAGCCAGCAGAAGTTACAGTCATTAAAGCATGGCAAACACAGAATCATTAAGGTTGGAAATGACCTTAAAGATGAAGTCCAACAGTCTACTAAACATTATCATGACCATAAAACCATGTCCTGAAGTGCCACATCTACACGTTTTTTGAACATCTCCAGGGATAGCGATTCCACCTCATGTGATCTTAAGAGTACATATGACACATGAGAGGTTCAAAGCTTGCTTTCACCTCTTAAGGATATTTTTGAAAAAGAAAAATAGGGTAATTTGCTTTAAAATGCTTTTCCCTTACATTTATTGAATACTTAACACAAAAGAAAAAAAAACCCACAACTTCACACCTTATCTACACTTTGCTCACTTCCATTCGACTATTTCATTTCCATCTCTTATCTTCAGAAACTAAACTAGATGCCTCTAGAATCCATCAATGCTTCATGCTTCAATAACCTTTCCAGTATTTTTTCCATACATTTATTACTCTATGTGTAAAAATGTTTCACTCAAGCTGTCTTTTTCTGAACCTTTCCTAATCGGTTTTGATTTTCCCCTTTTTTTCTTACAAGAATAAAGAGTCTATTTAACATCAACCATCCTTTCCCTAAATGTATAAGTTTTGCTAAAATCACCATAAAACATATTCTTCTTTTTCAGTCAAAATAAGCCTCCTAATCTTTCTTCATAAATTAAATCTTTGAAGCTTGGTATTATTTTTATTTCTTCTCTCTGAGCACTGAAGAAAAATTATCTAGGAGTCAGTACTGAAAACTTCACCCTGGGATTCAGTCTAAACATTGCTTCAAATAAATTAAGAATTCTATGTTCTGAATGTGGAAAATGCTCAAGAGGTGTTTTTTTTTCCAGTCACACATTGATTTTTGACTGCACCAGGTAGGCAGAGAAAAAAAAACACTGCCATTTTCTTCAGAACTGCTGCAGCCCATTACCTCTCAGTTAACTATATCATAGGAAAGAAAAAATTTTAAAAGGATATTCAGCATAATTTTCCCCATACCATTGTGTCAAAAAAAGAGTACTTTTGTTCTTATGGAGACCTTCATTTTCAACAAGCCTTAGAGCTTTATTTTGTCTTCATTAAGTTTCTATATCCCAAGTATCTTCCCAAGAAAATAAATATTACCCTTCAAAAAGTCATAATGTGTTTTTGTTAATCTAGAAGCAGCTGCAACATGACACATTTCCCCTGGAGCTTTAATTTGATAACACTGTATTAGAAGTTCCAGTTGAGAAACAGTTAACAGCAAAGAAACTATGTTTATATGCATGTTAGTACAACAGGTCTTTGATTGTCATGAAGCCCATGGGCACTACCATTATATAAATATTAAACTGCATCCACAAAATCATATGAAGAGATGGTGCTAAGCAAAATATTCAGAAGGAGGAAATGCCAGACTCTAGGCAGCTTGTAAAATCCAGTTCTTGTATCTTGTGATACAGTTCCTAATTAAACAGTAATATACTACCTTACACCATCAAAACTCCTGAATATTGCAGTGAATCAGTTCACTGTGAACTTATTTTTATCCTTTTGCTCACTGTATACCCTATGCTTCAAAACACAAACCGGTACCTAACAAGTACTGGGTATATAATTATTTTCTTCATCAGCATTTCTACCATGTTCCACTGATGTATTTAAGGATTTCACAAAACCCACAAATGTATTTTCAAACTCCTTTTATGGAATTAAGTATTATTCTTGGATCTGTGTTACCACCGTGTTCAAAGTCTGGCAGCCAGGTGGAGCAGCTGCAGGGAAATTCACCCTAATCCAAGACTCTCAAGTCTCAATCTATTCAGTACAGAATGCCTCCATGGCCACCAACACCAGAAATCTTCCATGTCAATGTGTATAAAATGCCTGCATGATTAGCTGCTTGTATATGTTGATTATCTCATTTTGCCTTCATTTATTCTCTATCTCATTATTTAATTGCAATGTCATGGATGATTTGGTCTTGTTTTAAATCAAATACCAGAAAACAAAATAATTTCAAACACGGAGCATTCAAAAATAAGTCTTACTGAAGAGCTCTCTTGAAGTCACATTCTGGGTAGTGGAAAAGCACTGTATCAGTCACAACAGATAACAATACACTCGTATAAATTCAAAGCACTCCCTTTCCAAGGATTCTGAAATATTTTAAGGCCTTATTGGATTACTCTTCAAGACATACCTATAGAGATAATATATCACCCTTCTAACCAAAGATGAAAAAGGCATAAACATACGCCATTAGCTTCCACTACACCGTACCACTGTAATCAATATTACTTTAACACTTGACTTTGCTTCAATAATACTTCCATGTGCAATGTAGCTGTTGCTACACGGACAATACACCAATATCAGACAAACAGGCAGTATCACCTACTGCCTGTACTTCAGCTTGTTTGCTGATTTTTCTACCAGTTTTGATTCACAAATTGTAAAAAATGGCCTAACATAAAACTGATGTTACATTATGTTACATAAGAAGCTTTTATTTCACTTTTGCTTTTTATCTCACAAATTACAATGCACATATGTGGGTACACTGCCACAGATCAGCTACTGTTGGAAACAAGCCAACAATTCTTAACTAAATTCCATAAAGTGGATTAGATAACTGTATTTTGGGGTATGATAGCACTTTAATATCTGCTAATAGTGTTACGGATTCACAGATGTTTAAAACAAATGAAAATAAATAAACCAAGTAGCATTACCTTTCAATGCAGAATGAACTTGCTTAAAGATATTCTCACCTTCCATTAGCTTACCTCTTTCTCATAATGCTCCCATTATATATATATGTTCTAAGGAATTTCACTTGTGTGACTGAAGGTGTTATTGCTCCCAGCTATCTTACAGAAAACCTGGAGAGACATGATTGTCACAATCAAGTAGGCAGAAGTAGATGTGAATCTGCTGCACAGAGCACCATTCTTTGGTATATTAAACATACATATACATATATATATATATATGTCAGCCAGCGTGCTCCCCTGCAGCATTAACCACCAGGAAAGAGGTAGCTGCTAGCAATGGATCGTGGCACTTCACATCATCACTGCTAAAGCCATCAGAATTCATAAGTTAGGATCTTAACTCATGATATCAACAGCTATTCTGAGGCACATTAACATCCCACAATCGAAAAAGGCAGCATCAGTACCTACTGACACTATGCTAGACATGAAGAGTCAGGGATCTATGCTTAGGTCAGATGGTGGTGTTCCCCAGGGCTCAGTGTTGGGACCTGTTCTCTTCTTTATCAGTGATTTGAATGAGGGGATAGAGGGCACCCTCACTAAGTTTGCAGATGACACCAAGTTAAGCAGATTCATTGATCTGCTTGACGTCAGGGAGGGTCTACAGAGCTATGCAGACAGGCTGGATCAATGGGCCAACAGTATGGGATTCAACAATGTCAAGTGCCAGGTCCTGCACTAGGGTCAAGATAACTCCCTGCAAAGTTCCAGGCTTGGGGAAGAGTGGCTGGAAAGATGCCTGGCAGAAAAGAACCTGGGGGTTCTGGTCAACCTGATTACGAGCCAACAGTGTGCCCAAGTGGCCAAGAAGTTGATGCTCAGAATTAGTGTGTCCAGCAGGACTAGGGAAGTGATTGTCCCCCTGTACTCGGCCCTGGTGAGGACACACCTCAAATACTGTGTTTGGATTTGGCAACCTCACTACAAGAAAGACATCGAGTTGCTGGAGCATGTCCAAAGGAGGGCAACAAAGCTGGTGAAGGGTCTAGAGCACAAGTCTTATGAGAAGCTGCTGAGGGAACTGGGGTTTTTTTTCAGCCTGGAGAGAAGGAGGCTTGTGGGAGACATTACCACTCTCTACAACTATGTGAATGGAGCAGGTAGTGAGGTGGAAGTCGTTCTGTTCTTCCTTATAACAAGCGGTAGGATGAAGAAATGGCCTAAAGTTGCACCAGGGGAGGTTTATGTTGGACATTAGGAAACATTTCTTCACTGAAAGCGTTGTTAAGCAGTGGAAAAAGCTGCCCAGGGAGGCATTGGTGTCACTATCCCTGAAGGTATTTAAAAGATGTGTAGATGTGGTGCTCAAGGACATGGTTTAGTTGTGACCTGGCAGTGCTGAATTAATGGTTGCACTTGATGATCTCAAAGGTGTCTTCAATCAGAATGATGCTATGATTCTATAAGCTCCACTTTGGGTTTGGATTCTTCACTGTCCCTTAGTCTTCCTAGTTTAGAGAGGTTCAGTCATTAAATAGCTATTGTTCTAGAAAATACTTTAGGGAAATGTTCTGGTAAGTAAAATAGATCACAATTACATTGGGCTAAACTAGCATAGTTTGCGTGATGGGGACTTGCAGGGTAGACCCATGAAGGAGGAGGCCATGAATCGCTCTGTGAGTCACGGCCAGCTCCAACACTGGGACAAACACCCCAACGTGACCAAAACTGCTGCATGTGGCACCCCAGCACTCGCATATGTTAGTGACAGCAGCCACCACAAGGGCAGGAGACACATACAAAGAGGTTCTTGGGAATTAAAACTGAGTAGACACTCTGAAAGATGCTCTGGAAAACACACAGGGGAAAAAACTTCAGTTAAAGGAGACACCTGAGAATATCTAAGATTCCCAGGGTACACAAGAGAGAACAAAAGAGACTCCAGAAGAGAGAAAGCAAAGGGAGGTGCACAGGGGAGCCTGAAGCCCCACATTCAGGCTGAGCACATTATGACAGAAATCCTTAAGCTGATGCACCCAACTTCTCTGCCAGAAAACCATCTCTACCACAAGGCACAGAAACCCTTTAACTTGTAGGAGTAAGCGTATGTGATTAAAGTGTTTTTGAATCAGCCTTCACTTTCTCTCCACATTATCAGTGTGGTCTTAAATCACAAAAGCAGAACACACTCCAAAATAGATGAAGTTCAGCTTTTAGTATTGGTCAGATTATTTCTAGAGGACATAGGTTTTCAGTGCCATTTTCATTACAAAATGGGAAGATGTGACTTCCCCCCATTTTAATTAGTTACTCTTTCTTGAAATACACCTCTATCTGCATAGTAAATGCAGGTTTTATGTACTGAAAATGCCTTTGCTCTGATACAATGTTCATTTTGATGTCTTATGAGCTTGGTGTGCATTTCCCATATAAACGCCCAGCAAATTTCAGTTTTCTCATGACAGAGATCCTGCTGGCACTGTCATGCAGCTAACATGGGTGTATTCCCTCTGGATTCCAAGTTGTCTCTGGAGATCAGTGTGCTTGTATGCTTCACTGTTTAATATTATTATCCAATGAGACTGAATATTATTATCCAATGAGACTGAATTTTTGCCTGTTCTTTCATAATGTAATGTCTACCTGAAACATGCTCAGGCTGAAGACTGCCTGCATAACATATTCATTCAGAGATACAAGCTTCATACTTTTCTCACAGAAAATTCTTTTATTTCAAGATCTAATTGGAAGAAACCTCATTCTTCCTAAATACCTATGGGTGACACACTAAAGACTGATGTTAAAATTTCCCCAGGATAAGCTCCTCTCAAAAAGAAGCCTGGCCCAATGTTACTGTCATGTCACATGTCAGCGACTGAGTTCTAGAATCAGAGGAAATAGTTTCCCATCCTACTGAGGCCTGAGGAAACAAGGAAATTTTTGAGAGGACCTGAGAAATATACCTTACATAAGGTGATCCCCATGTCATATGTTACTCGGAACAACCCTGCCAAGCCTAGCTTCTGACTATGGGATGGGAAAATTGGGAGCAGACTGTTCAGTTAGTGCACATTTTCTGTTTCCCATGGCCCACAAGTATTGCTGTAGCCACAAGTGGATGCAGAATACAGGAAGTGGCAAAGCACCTAAAAGCCACACCTCCCTATTGCTATATGGACTGACACAGAGTGCAGAGACAGTTACCCTGCCTTTGAGATTTGTTACTTATTCAGAGAGGTGGGGGAATATGGGGTGTGGTGTGAACAAAATAAAACATCACCACCCCCCAAAAAAACCTGAAACACCACCAATGAAACAAACAAAAAACCAAACCCACACCAACAAGCCAAAACCCACAGCAGACTTTCCCCAGAGCAAAATACTTAGATTCTTTTAAAGAGGGAAAAAGAGAAGGAAGAGAGAAAGCCAAGATTCAAAATGGAAAATGGTAGAAAGAATGAGAATGTAAATTCAAATTATTAGAAGTTTAGAAATGCAAGGGGAAGGATAAATCTTAGATTTTAGCTGATATGAGGAGTGGTTCCCTACTTCAATCAGGACTGTGAAAGTAAAGCCCCCAGAACATCTGAAATAGGTCCAACCAAGACAGTTTTCTGGCAGCTGAAACAGCAGCAGATGGGGAAAAGGCAACATCTTTCAAATCTCAGGATAAGCCTCTCAAGTCAACAAGAGTTCATAGCTGACTTGGGCAGACCCAGGGCAGAACCCTTTGTTCTGAGCTTCCTCTGCTGACTGCAAACATGAAAAAGGCCAAGGCAAGTCTTGTAGAAGTAGTACGGTTATCTAGATGAGCTGAGAAAATGCCCTAGCTAGAAAATTACTTCCTTCAAGCATATTTTCCCAGAATAAACTTGATGCATAAAGTTATGCTCACATATTTACCTGTTTACAAAAAGTTGTTCATTATTAGAATATACAATTTTATTAGAATCCAATTTCATACACACCTGTCTCTGGGTTGGTCCTATGCAACTACGTTAGTTTAGATGAACAAACACCTCTTTCTTAGAACAAATATGATCATTCCCACTTACGATGCTTTGGTTTACATCTTACAGCACTCTTGAAAGGCATAAATAGATTCCTTTAAGGTGAAACTAAACTGGATATATTGCAAGAATGCCTCTAGTGCTCTCCAACCACTAAGAGGTGCTCCAGTCCACCAGACTAGTGCAAAACCAAGCTTTCACAAAGGCACATAGCATGGGTGTTGGGTCCTCAGCACCAACTGTTCCATTCTACAGCTCCTTTCCTCTAATATCACACAACTTGCTAATGCAGAGATGGCCTTTGATTTCACAACAATAACGTGCATGCATTTTCAGTTTGGTCTTTCCTACAAGAAAGATAAGTTTTTTGATTTCCATCTTCTCACTTAGAACACGTGCCCTGTACATGAGTTACTGAATTACACAGTACTGAAAAAGCAGAGACATGGGCTTTGTGGTCACCAAAGGAAGATCCATTTCCCAAAACTAAATCAGGACATAATACAAAAGAAACTTGTTAATGAAAGTAATTCACCTTGGCTTATATTAAAAGGGGATTATTTTTTTAATTTCTATTCAGGCACTTTTCTCATAATACATTCAATATGATTGAATTGCTAAATAGGACATAGGACAAGCTATGAAAAGGCTGTACCAACTAATTGTATCAAAACATATAAATACAATAAATTATTTAAATCCACCTGCATGAAGGTTTAGGAAATTGTGGAATATCTTAAATTCTGGCAGTCCCTCCAATTTCAGCTAAGTGACCTTTTTTTAACTATTTATGTTAAAACCTAAGAAAATTCTCCTCTTTTCTTCCAGGAAGAACCATTAGCAGCTGTTGCCCATCGACAACCTGCCTGCTCCTGAACTAATTCATATTAAAATAAATAAATAATAATTTAAAAAATATTCCAACTTCTGTTGTACGGAGTCCACAAGTGACATTCTGTACTTGAGATGGGAATGAATCAAGTCATGCCCATCATTATGCTAAAATCATTATGCTGAAATTAGTAACTTCTTTGAACTATGTATACTATTAACACATTCTATTTGTAAGTTACTAACAAAGTCAGCCTACCTGACCTGGGCAGCAGTGCAAGCGATCAAATAGTAATTTCTCAAGCTTACTAAGAAAAGAAGGGGAGTGAGGAGTTCTCAAGAAAAAACCCCTAACAACCCACACCTACCACCACCACAATGTAAGACTGAATGCATTGATTGTATTTAACAGAATGAGAAAGTAAATCTGAACCTCTCTTCTTCATACTTTGCAACAAGTATTTGTTAGGCACTTATGCATCTTTTCATTAGAAATGCTGGCTGCTTTTTCATTGATGATTTGGATAGTTTCATTTTTATTATTTTATAAACTTCCTATTGATATTCTAATTTGTTTTGCATGCAGATAAACTAGAAATGAAATAAAGTAAAAAAGTTCTCACATGAACATTCTCCAGAGACCCACTATTATCTTCTTGCCTATATTACAATATATAAACATCAGACCAAATATGTGCTTTGTAACAGTCTGATGTCAAAACAAATTTGCAATTAGATGGACTAACACAGGAAGAGATATGGCAGAGCTGGCAATCATGCCTTCATTAGAAACACACCTTCATTTTGCTCTTTCATAGCATGTATGAAAAGATGGTTACTTTCAACTCATCATCTGACCTCTGTTGCTATGGTGTCAAGCAAAGAAAGGAAGCACCTCAGCCATAAAGAAACCATTTAAAATTCCACAAGGCAACACCTTGAAAATGCAGCCAGAAATTACAAGCACTAGCTTCCAGTCATGAAGCTCATCTGATCTCTTTGGAAAGCACAGCTAAGAAAAGCAGCATTCATTATCTACATTTTCATACTAGATACAGAAAAAGAAAATCTAGAAGCTGAGCAGGTTTAGATATTTCTTGCAGACAGTTTTCTATATATAAAAAAGTAATTATTCTACACTGTTTACTTTTCTTAGATTTGCCTTACTAATACCAACATTTAATCCTTCACCTGTAGAAATATCATCCATTAACTGCTTCAGTTTACAAACTCCTTAAATACTACTCTTTAGGAACACCTGTAACAATCAGCCAGAAGGATGCAGCAAGACAACACCCATACAGCGTGTATATCATTTGGCCATTGTATTTTAGAGTAAAGGTGACTATAATTTGAAGAACTTCACAGGAGGTTCTAGTAGTAACAGTATTTCTTTCCTGTAAGGTCACATTATACATTTGTTAATTCACAGTTGTCTGGGGGAAAAAAAAAACAAACAAAAAACAACACTCTCCATCCAGATTGCCTAATAAAGCATGACAGGGGAAAAAAAAAAAAGAAAAATCAAATAAATCCATTTATCAACTCTAGAACCTTTTGAATGATGAAAACACAGACTAATCAAAATGGAAACAACTCCACAGGATGTCCAAAAAAATTAGTTTATACAGAGTCTGCAGTAAACACCATCTTGCTAAACAAATTTTTAATTTCCTTGTACTTCATATTCACATTAGACTGTCTATTAGACATCCTGGTAGAGGAACGGTTATGGGTGTACACAAAATTGTGTTATTTGCCTCAAACTCCCCCTACTTTAATAAAATGCTTTTACATTTACTAGTATGCAGTGGTATAACTGACAATCAACAGACAAGTAAGCAGCTTGGGAAGACAAAGACAATTGATTCAACAAAGTGTGTTTCAGGATTATTTTGTGTGCATCAAACTAACGTTTCAGAGACAGAAGAAGGTAGGTATGCCATTGTTTGGTCTTTTTACAGTAACACCTGTCCACACAAAATCCAGCAGCATTTGAGTACGTCTACATTTCAGAATTAAGAGTTAATACCTGTTTCCAGCAGACTATTGCAGCATTTTATTTATTTATTTGAAGAGCTATATGATCGTTAAAAGAAGCATCTTTACTAAACTCCTCTGAATACATTTATTCGTTCTCACAGGAAGAGGTTGTAAGAATCATAGGAATTTAACAAGTAACCCAGAAAGTACTATGTGCTTCTGAAGGACAGGTTTTCAGGCTCTCGAAGGACACCTTTTCAAAGCTCCTGAGACATATGTGGTACTACTCAAACAGCGAAAAAAACCCATCTGTTCTGTATATAAAGCATTCTTCTTCTTCTTCTTCATATTTTCAGTATCTTAAAATCTAGCTATTATGGCCCTATCATTTCAAGTTCTGAAATGCAGATAAAGAGTAAGGATATAAGGTGAAAAGTAGTGGCCCTTCCTGTTTTACAGTTGACATTCTGCTGTCAAGGACAGAAATAATCATTTGTGTTTAGCAACAATGACAACTACATTAAGTGTCACAGCTTAAAACACACCCAGAACACCACAGCATACTCTGAGATTGTCACTACAGAACTCATTCCCTGAGATCTTAAACTGTCATCACCAGTGTCATTTTATTTCAGAAAAAAAAAATAAAATTAGACTTTTCTATCTGCTATACCTTCATTTTATAAGTGATTCCAAACTGATAAGAGTACCCTCAGTGTCTCTCTGTTTACAGAGAGCACCCTAATAATAAACTACCTGAGGATGGAGAAAAGCAGAAGGGGAACAGGAATGATGAAAGGCGATTCAACATGGAAAATCATGTGGACCAGTAATGAAGACAGTTACTTGATGGGTAACACAGGCAAACTAAATCCATTCTCTCCTAGAGTTAGAGCCTAAGTTTGGCACAAAAAACAATTCTACATTTCAGGAAACTAGAGTAAGTAACAGTACTCTGATGCGAGTCTTTGCATTTTGCCACAGAAGAAAAACAATTCTTTAGACCCTGCCAGGGAATGGGCACTCAATCTCTAGCTGCATCTCCATTTTGTCAGCTGAAAAAGGAAAGCTGGAGTCGAACTACATTTCATCTTTCCCTCCACCCTCCCTTCCAGGATTGTTATTCTTTCCTCTCCTAAACAAAACAGAGCTAGCTTGTGTGTAAGATCAGTGTTGTTTTATGGTTCTCAGGAGTGAAATTTGTTGGGAGAAATTCATTGTTATTCCAAGGACATCAAGAAAGGGAAGCAGCCGCAGATCTTAACCCCTCTTCGTACTAGGGTGCGTCAGCTACTGATCCCAGAACTGCTATGCACTAAGACTGCCCGAGGATAGCAAGAGAAGAAAGACACCATTACCCTTTGCTGCAAGGCACAGAAAACTCACTCATGCTGCCTAACATCGCTAGTGTCTCAATAACACTTTACCAACAATGTCTAAAAAATCAATTACAATAACCCATCCTGAAAACAGATACGTATTAGAAATTACAAATGCATATTGCACTGACATGTTCTGCTATCTCAGTGCCTGAAACCACAACGCTTCTTTGATATATTTATTCATGTAGTGTTAATCCCATAACATCTGTGGATTTTTTTCTCCAAAACAAATTTCCAACAAAATTTTAAAAAATATCTATTTAATGCAAAACCACCCACATGATACAGGTATGGTACAAACACTAAATACGTAAAGTAGTATGTTACAAGAAGCTTTCTGGTGCAAATCATGACTAGAGAATAAAAAACTAAACCATATCCTACAATCTGATATTGCAGTTGGAAAGGGAAGATAAATAAATAAATAAAATTACATAATCCATCAGTACAGTCTTAATATGTGAAACACAGAATGGTAACAAGGGCAGATATCTATGCCAAGGTTGTGGGTCTGTTCTGAGCAGCATTAAGCAAAGAAATACAGGCAGACATGAGAGTTTAACTAAAGCTCATCCCCAGGTTTTCTGTATTTCATGGCATGGGCAATTTATTTTTAGAGTCTTAATTCTCTAGAGAGAGAAAAAGACCAATCCAACAGTAAGTCTTCCACTTATGCCAGACATGAAGGACATGAACTTTAAGAGTTCCTGACCAGACCACAGCTTGTGGTGCTGTTTCCTTTAAATGTGAAGCTCATTCTCTTTAAAAACTGACAGCAGAACAGTTCCATAAGAAGGAAAGCTGAATAGATTTGTTAGTGCTGCTTGGCTGGCTTGGGTGGGGCTTTTTGTGCTTTTATATCTCAATAATTGTATTCCCATAGTATGCATAAAATCATAGTGGGAGAAATCTGTTCTCAAGCAAAGTAATTTTTCAGTAGTTTTGCAGTGCTATGGTTATGCACAAACATAAGCATTCAGGTAGAGTTGGTGGATTTATTATTTCTTCTCCTGGTATCATAATTTCTCTCAGCATAAAGAGGCTAATTTTCTTCAAATAGGACTTCATTGTCATTCACATAACAAGCTAAGTTGATTTAACAAACTCTGCTTAATCAAAAATTAAATTATTCAGAAGGGCAAAAGAACATATAGTGTACTGGGTCTACTCCTACATCAGCAGCAACTGTACCTCCAACAAGGTCAGAGAACATTGTTCCAGAAAACAGAAACTACGTGCTAAACCATCTACTGAGAGTACACTGATTATTACAGATGTATTCAGTATTAATAAAGTGTCTGACGGCACTTTGTTTTCTTCATGAGCTTGACATTGTTAAGAATGGAAAGACAGTTTAATAAAGAAGGCAGAATTACTGGGGAAAGTTTGTAGCACAAATTAAAAAGATACTTTAAAAAAAAAAAAATAAAATCAGCACTTACGTGGTCCTACTTCTTCATTTTCCTGGCTTGAATTATTCTGCCCCTAGACTTTTCTTCCATGCATTCTGTTTGCTCTTTCATTGCAGGCAGCAAGCATGTGATGCATTTAGCAGGTATAAGATTCAGAGGATGTAAAATTTCGAATTCTTCTTCCCTGGCCCCCAGTATTACAGGTCTGGCTGATCCTTCCATGGCAAACATTTATCATGTTTGGTAACTTATCACTGGCCAAAACAATAAGAACTTCTCTCAGGCCCAGCATGTGATACTTGTGGCCTTTTTGCTACGGGGTCTTTGCACCTTGTGCAGACAGGAACTCAAAATATTATATATATGAGATTTAATGCCTTTTAGAAAGTCATGAATTTTTGGTTTTTGTCACTTAAACAGTGACAGACCAGAATATAGCTCAAAACTTCTGTCTTCTATGGTTTATACAGAGTTTTAGCTACTAAATATTTGTCTATTAAATAGACAGGTTGCCTGCTTCTCTTGCTGCATCTTGTGTTTCCTCACTTAACTGAAGTGAAATTTACAGATCTGTTTTCTCTTAAAAACAGTTGAAAGTAGCCTTAGGATATTGGAGGTACAAGCCATTAGAACTCACCACATCATCACAGAATAATAAAAGAGAAAGAAAGCAAAACTTTGTCAAGCCACACATGTACAAAACCCATGACACAGTAATGAGCTTTAAGTAACTCGACTTCACTTTACCTGAGGCTAATTTTCTACTGTGGGGAAATAGTTGTCCATCTATTTGGAATTCATTGAAAGATTAGGGCCAAAACACTCCACAGCCAAGACAGGGATGCTAATTCTATCCAATTCTTCTATATCACGCACAGTTAACAATCGTTTCTTTGGCCTTTACAAACAGGTCTGGCTAGAAAATGAAGAAAAATGATTTGAATGAAAAATGAAGAAAATTACTTTCTGGCAAACATTTTATACTCATGAGATCTAGTTTATTTTGATAAAATTAAATTTTAAAGACCACCTCTTTCCAAAAATGAATTGGTTCCTATGGAGGAAACAGACCTAGAGGGATGTCCTTGAAAGGACAAGACATACGGCTAAAGGTAAAGATACCATCTGTACACTACATGAGACATTATAAACATCTTTCATTTCAATTATGTATTTTACTGCAGATAGTAAAAATAAAGATACATAAAAATGCAGAATATTAAGTCTATCTAAACAGACAGTAAAATTCTATTTTATCCAATCATATCTTTTACATTTTGGTTTGCTTTATCCAGGAATGCTTGCATCAAATATACTCCACAAAAAGCTAACAAAGGAAATAAAATTCTGCTTTTTAAAAAAAAAAAACAATAAACCAAAACCCAACAACTTTATGAGAGACTCTATATTCCACCTGACTAAATTAATTTGATTGATCTTGTATAACAATATCTGGTGAAGTAAGAAAGCTAGTTAGAAGTGATTCATCTTACTCCCATCCACATACTCCATAGAATTTTGGTGACTTGAAGCCCTGAAGCACTGCACATATCCTAAGGTTTTCATTAATTCAGTATCTAGCTCACAGGAAGACCTTGCTGAGATTCATAAACTTGGTGTGCTCTACACAATCCTTTTGAATAGTTCAGTTTGCAATGTAAAGATAGTTTTTGCAGAGCAACCTCAACAGGTGCTGCTCTACCAGCTCTGACAACTGTTTATTTCTGTTCAAACACTGCTATAGTCTGACTGTTAGAATACTCAATGTAGATCAGATACCTAGACCTTGGTGCACCAATAGAAATTCAGGTTCTCACCACTCTGGTTGCACAGTTGAAGGGGTGACCATTACAATCTTTTTTCTTTCCTCCCCTCTAACCCAATGATGCTTGAATTTAGAGAAGCTCTTTAAGTGGCCTTAGTCCAATACTAACTGTAACATCTGTTAAGGCTTGAATCCTAGATGTTTCACCTCATCAACTATTAGAGTACTCAACTCATCAAGTATTAGAGTAAAAAAGATGCAAAGATCTTTTCTTTTGTGTTTTAAAAAAGCAACTAATCAACTAAACCCTCAAATCATTGACAGCAATAACAAAAGAGTTCAGTGTCAGGGGAGTATTCCACTCTGAGAATCCTGAGTAGAGAAAGGATATCCAATAATGCAAAACTACATCCCTAGAGAACAGCTGTGGACAGAAGTTTCCTGGCTGTTGATTTTACTGAAGGGTGGGAGAGATTAAGCCACTGGAACTTGACAGTCTTGGTTTTCCCTTACCTGATCTAGACTACTTTTTTTTTAGTTACCATTATTTTTAATGTTAGGCTAGAGCGTTAGTAATACTGTATTGTTATGTGAAAGGAAGAACTGTGGAACAGATTACAAACTTCTCTCCAATGACTTGTTGCATTACACTTTTGTTGCTTTACAGGCTGGAAGGGTACTATAAATTACTGTAAGTAATCTGTGTTGCAGAACACAGAGAAAATAAAAAATACTATGAAATAAGTAAAAAATCCAAACCCTAAACATCTCTCTACTGCAAGTTTTCCTCCTTACCCCCCGAGATTCACATGATTCATGCAGTCAGCAGCATATTATAAAACTACATAAGGATAAGAAAGCTAGTAGTATCAACCAAATAGCCTGCGTGCATTTCTTGAACAGTGATGAAGTGTATTCATGAATAAAACCCATGCTTCATTGGGCTAAGCATGTTCTTAGAAACTAGGTCAAAATCTATTCACATTGACACACAGCAGCAATTTTCTAAGGCTGAAAATGTCAATGCCTATCTTGATCTGTAAATCTCCAGGCAAACCTCTATGCATAAGCAGATATCAGGGCCACTGTGTGAACTGCAGAGCTCTCAGGAATCACATAGCTGCAGCAATATATTCCAGCAGAAGAATATAAAAAAAGTTAAGCTAATGTATTTCAGCTATGTGTATTTGCCATTTTGACTTTATACATATCAAGTTGTAACTTAGGCTATTGTCATCACAGCATAAAATAATAAAAGACTAATTTTTTCATTAATTTTGAACTTCACTGCTTGAGTGGAAGGATATCTATTGTAATCTGTTTTTACTTATAAACAAATACGTTTGTAAGTATGAACATACAAACAGGAAGTGAAAAGGGAAATTGCATCACTGTACTCTTCCTTACATCATAATGAGTTGGTCTCATCTCCCAGATTCTTCCCTATTATTTTTTCAATATGCCCCACCCTGCAAAATACTTTGAACATTTTTTTTTTTTTCCTCTGCTGTTGCTTTGCCTTTCTGCTACCTACTCTTCCTATCCATACAATAGAATATCATGTTCCAACACTGTTTGGGTAGCAATCACTTCCTATTATGTCTTAATTTTGAGTGCTTCCTAATAAAATTCTTTCTTTCAAATAGGTGGTAAGCAATGAAATCAGTTTGAACACCCTGCTAAACAACAGAGAAGTAGGTAGAATTCATCAATAAAAGCTTTCAGTACAAACACAATCGGTATGAGCAGAGGGTGCCTAATTTCACCTTACTATTCACCTGGAAAAAAACGATATATGGGGCAAGGAAGAACAACTACAACATGTTTAAGTTGTTAACTGGCTGACATACTTTGATAAGTAAATGTCCATTGCATTATTTCAGGGAAAGGTTAGGAAGACTGAGAAGTGTGAAAGTTGAAAAATTTTTCAAAATCTATTACCTCAGGCAGTTCATAATAATTAAGGACATTTCAATCAAGCAAAGAAGTGGAAACTACATTTTCTCTTTTTTCAGGAGAAAGATTCTGAAATCTTCCCCATCCTTCTGCGAAACTCTAATTCCAGTTTAAGCTCCTTATGCACTCAAACTGAGAATTTTCATACAAAGGGAAATTTTGATTGTTTCAGTTTTTCCTGTGTTTAAGTATATTCCAGTACATTTAAACAGTAATTCTATCAAGAATAAATTATATCCACTAGCTGACTTTATTGGATATACTCAAAAGATAATATAATTGCTATAATTGATTTTATTATTTTTGCACCATTTCGATGAAAGTTGATTTAGTATTGAATTCTCTCTAAAAGAACTTCCTGGGTTTAATAGTGTACACTTTGATAATTTTAAAACAAGTACTCATTAAGTCCATTTACCTAAGATTTTAATAAAATATGAGGGACTAGATCAGCACGATTTATGTTCACTGCATTGCCAATTGCATTCTGGCCATACTTAGAATGCAAGATTCATATTTATATTCAATAGCAAGTATATTCTGTAAAGCTGCATAGATCTACCCACTCATTACAGACATAGCCTTAGCACAGAACAAATCATTTAAAAAGAAAAGAAAAAAAAAAAGTCACTCTGCTTCTGTCCCTGCCATTCCAGGTGGAAAAGGAGTAAGAAATGAAGCACAAAAAAACCCAAAACAAACCAACAAAAATCATAGGAATGGACAATGACATTATATATTGCATTTGTAAATATAAAATATACAATAGTATATTTATTTAATTTTGTGACAAAGTTCTGTCAGCAGAACATGCCATCTCCTGCAAAGTCTTTCAAGAAATCAGCAAAACGTAAGTAGAAATGCCACAGGTACAATATCATGGGGATCTTAAACTCTCATATAGGATAACATTGGACAAGTAAGACATTATACATAACGTCACAGCTTGATTCTTCCTCCTGATGTAGTCACATAAAGGTTTTATTTCATAATTTTACTTGTCAATCTTACAGAGACTTATTTTATGCTGTGCTTCTGCTAAATTAGAGTTGGAGAATTGTATTTCACTCTCACAATACTTAAAACTGTAAGCAAAGACAGTTGAAAGAAAAATAAATTTCTCCAAGAGTTAGTTGTTCAGCAGCTGAATGGCCTATAGCTGAAATGATAGCTGTCAATTTATGTTTCTACATTGTTGGACATAATACCAGTTTCTTTAAATTGATGAAACTCATCGTAAACAATTTTCAGCTCCCATCAGTCATATCTGGAGCCACACTAGTATGCTGCTGGGCACTGGAGCGTAGTAAACACCTTGAGATAGTCAAAGAGAAAAAAAAAATATTTACTGAACTTACATGAACAATTGGTCAAGCTGTCAGTAACATTTCTGTTCAGAGACAAGATCTTAGATTTTTTTTTTTGTTAAAAATAATTTTGAAAAGTTTCTAAAAAAAAATATTTATTAACATTACACATTGTTAGTTGCTGCCTGATAAAAAAAAAATAAAAAATGCTAAGTTCTATCTTACCATGCCTGACAATTCTTTAGCATAACAAGCAGGTTAAACGTTTGTGGGGTTTTTGTGTTGTTTTTTGTTTTCTTTTTACCCCACAATACAGGCCAACTAAGCTCTGTTTTATTGAGATATTCCTCTGTCTACTGTGACTGTCAAAATTTTGAAGTGCAATTCTGAAACAGATTCAATTTCTGCATGTCCCCCCCCTTTTTTTTTTCTTCCTTATTTTCTTCATAAAGACTACAGAAGCTGAAAAATACATTGAGGGGAAATAAAATTAATTTACTCATTCACTCAATATGTTGCTGAAAAAAAATGGCCTTTCTTACGAGATTACATTGTTTAAGTATGCACAGTTTTGATCAGGTCTATACCCTTATTATGCTAACAGATGTACAAACATAGGTTTATACACTGAATAGACTATAACCTGTTGTAACAGCAATATACAGCAAGTGGTCATCAAGAAGCACGGGGAATGCAGAACTAAAGACACGTAAGTGAGCAAGTACAAGGAAGGACAAGCAGTAACTACATATGCTTGCATATACGATATAAAGTAATTTTTCTTATGGTCCGTTATGGTAAGAAGATACCGGCAACTAATACATATCACCAAGTTTTGGTTAAGATTGCCACAGACATAAGTTGGGAGGAGAGAGAAGAGATAAGGAACTGATGTACAAAAGGTGTGATAATATGTTCACATGTGAAATTATACATGACAAAAACAAAGCTTAGAACAGAGGAGCAGAATGGGCTGTGATAAAGTCAGAGGAAAATGCTATGAGAAGTTATGTCAGCAGTACTGTATGTCTGATGACATGTGTAAGTGGGCAATCAGGCCAGAAAACTCTGGAGGCAGAGGCTGCAGAAATGAGGCAAAAATTACTCAAATATTCAGATGCTAAACAGAGAAGTGTAGAAAGACTTCCTGGGAACCAGAAAATGGAAGCGGCATATGCAGATTGAAGCATGAAGCCTGGATTTTCACTTTTGTCAAGATGTGAAGCAACCCCTATTTCAGCAAAATTTCAGTTGCATTAGCAAACTATGTTGGCTACCAAGACCAGACCCTTTGAAGCTTCATACTGGATCTGCCTGAAGAGTTCTGGGGATAGCATAAGCCAGTCAGTGGCAAATATCTTGATTTTGAATAATGCATGTACACCCCATATTTGGGATGTCATGGACATTACTCAGAGCTGTTTTGTCACTAGACATGAGTTACTTAAAAAACAAAACAATAAGTAATTTCAAAATAAGTGTGAGCTAGGACATGAATGCTTAACAACATACTAAACCCATCATTAAAGATTATGCTTAACAATGAAGATCAAGAAAGACATACTTAGCACCTCCAGCAGGGGCTTTGCCCAGTAGCAGTACATCTTAAGGAGCCCTTAGATCTTTGCAAAAAGGAGAGGGGAGAGAAGAAAAAGAAAAAAAAATATATATTCCAGCTAACCAAAGCAATTGCTTTTAATGACCTGCCCCACTTCAGCATGAAAGAAGAGACTCTGCAAGCCCATAGATCTCTGTAATGGGGAACAGAAATCTCACAGGGTAACATAAATAATTTTCACTTGACTCCAACTCCGCACTCAAACTTATGAGATTGGAAACTAGGTATATTTAATATGTACTACGAGATCAGTACATATTCCCGATTGCAAATTGGAAAAAGTGCTTTTCTTTATTTACAGATACCTTAAAACAGCAGCTTTCATTAACGTTGCATAATTTCACAAACAAAAGACTCTAAGTTATTTGTCAAGGTTGATACAAACTTTTCGACAATACAACATTTCAACATTTATAAACCTTAGCTTGCCACAAGCTTTGCATGAAGTCCAAACACTTAAGAATCACTTTGCAAAACTATACATACAGCCAATCCTGCCCTTCCTCTCACTTTTCTCACACAGACATGGCTTTGTCAGCACTCGCAGTCAAGCCTGTCTGTGCCTGCTGTGAAGGACAGCTAGCAAAGGAGGAAAAACAATTTATTGTCTAGACAATTAAGCATTTCTTCTGATGGATTAGTATTTTCATTTACAGCCAATCATTTGATAGTTCACACACATCATCTGTAGAAGGGGGTTAATTAGACGAGCTTTGTGCCTAAGCTGAACATGCAAAACCTCTGCATACATCTCTAACTATACACCAATTTAGATTTTCAACAGAATTCTTAACTTGATGCCTATTGCTCCTTCTTGTTTTATTTTTGGTATAAGTAATAAGCACACGTAATATGCTGCATATGCAACTGAGAAGTTAACTCCTACAGTATACAATTTATTCCCTAATACTAATTGTCTAAATTGTAATTGTCAGCATTGAAACGTACAGTAAGGATGCCTTGCTACCTAATCACTGCACTGGAGGAATTTTTCTGCTCTCCTGGTGACAGTGAAATTTCTGCCCAATACAGTTAAAACACTGTCTATTAATAAAGACCAGTTCATGCTTTTAATTTTCCTGTTTAATATAGTACAAACATCAATACTGTGCACCTATAATGAAAGTAACTCAAGTACATTGAAAACGCAAATGTGGATAATTATTCTTTATCAAGTTCATTGATTTCAGCAGACAGATTCAGCTAATTACCAAAAGGTAATAGATTCAGCTAATTACCAATAGGAGGTGGCTCATGGCAGAATAGGAAATAAAATACATGCCTCAAAAATCTTCTGCTTTCAATGCTGCTACATAAAAGTTTAATAGTATAAATTGCTTCAACCCACACGTATTGATGTGTCCCAGCTTCCTTAAGAAAAAAAAATGTTTCTATCCAAGACTTACCTTTGGCAGTCATTTCTAAGATGAAATGGAAACCCACTTCATTAATCTTGCAACAGGTGCCAAAGATTGAAACCCAGCTACTACAGATTTCAGCCCCTGTGAAAATACTCTAAAAGCCTCTCAGAAAGACTCCATCTTGTTCTTCAGGGAATGCTGGCCTGTTTCACAAATGTTTTGACATTTTTTTTTAATTTATTTTTATTCTAAACCAAGGGGCCCACACTGTTTATTTTGAAACAAATCATGAATTATTTTAACCATATTAGCACTAATATATCTCTCATTTGTACACTTACGAGTGATACTAACATTTGGACACGGAGTCAAAACTGAAGGGAGCTCTATACCAACATTTGATTGAATTGAAACTAGAGATAACACTGTATGATGAACATGGCTTCTATGGAGAATAAGGGCTATGAAATAAAGAATAAGGCTTGGAAGATAGTGTAAATATGAGTTAAGAAATAAAGGGTGGAGAATCTTAAGGTCTACATTTTCATAAAATCATAGATTGATTAGGTTGGAAATGAACTTCAAGATCATTGAATGCAGCTGTAAACTCCACACTGCCAAGTACACCACTAAACCACATCCCTAGGCACCACGTGTACAAGTCTTTTAAATACCTCCAGGGATGGTGACTTAACCGCTTCCCTGGGCAGCCTGTTCCAGGGCTTTACAACCCTTTTGGCGAAGAAATTTTTCATAGTGTCCGAACTCAACCTCCCTGACACAGCTTGAGGCCATTTCCTCTTGTCCTATCACTTGTTATATAGAAGAACAGATCAACTCCCACCTTGCTAAAGCCTCCTTTCAGGTAGTTGAAGAGTGATAAGGTCTCCCCTGGGCCTCCCTTTTTCCAGGGTAAACCAACCTCATTTTCCTCAGCAGCTCCTCACAAGACTTGTGCTCTAGAGCATTCACCAGCTTTGTTGCCCTTCTTTGGACATGCTCCAAAACCTCAGTAACTTTCTTGTAGTGAGGTGCCCAAAAGTGAAACCAGTGTTCAAGGTGTGTCCTCACCAGTGCTGAGTACAGGGGGCAATCACTTCCCTAGTCCTGCTGGGCACGCTAATTCTGGTGCAAGTCATCATGCTCTTGGCCATTTGGGCACACTGTTGGCTCATATTCAGTCAGCTGTCAACAAGAACTGCTCATGTCCTTCCCCTGAGGACAATTTTCCAGTCACACTTCCTCAAATCTGCAGCATTGCAGGGGGCTGTTGTGACCCAAGTGCAGGACCAGGCACTTGCCTTGTTGAACCTCACGCCACTGCCCTCGGCACATTGATCCAGCCCATCTAAATCACTCTGTAGAGCCTCCCTGCTTTCAAGCAGATCAACACACCCACTTAACTGGGAGTCATCTGCAAACTTATTGACAGCATCCTTGATCCTCTCATCGAGATCACTGATAAAGTTATTAAAGATAACAAGCCCCAGTACTGAACCTTGAAGAACACCACTTCTGACTGGCTGTCAGGTGGATTTAAGTTGATTCACCACAATTCTTTGGGCCTGGGCATACAGCCAGTTTTTTACCCATTGAAGCATATGCGCATGCAAGCCATGAGCAGCCAGTTTCTCCAGAAGAATGCTGTAGGAAACTGCCAAAGGTCTTACTGAATTTCAGGTAGACAACATTCACAGCCTTTCCCTCATCCACTAAGCAGGTCACCTTGTTGTTTCCTCTTCTTGGTGGACAAATACCTAAACCACTTTCAGAACAACTGGCTGCATCTCAATTTTTTCCTCCATGTGAACAAGGAGCTATCAGTCTCCAACAAGTAGCAAGCAGATACAGAGTAGAAGACTGCAAGAACAGCATAGCTTCCACTAGTTTTCACTTAGCCTGAGGTCTAAGGATTACCCAAAACAAAAGGCCCTTCTTTTATATTGAGTAACCCTTGATAGTTTTCACTTCCCTTATCTGTTTTATATTGTTTCAATGCACCTAGGTTTTGGCAATTCTCAATACTTTACAGCAACAAGCTCTAACAGTTTCACTTTGAATAATCTGAAAGTACTCCCTTTTATTATTTCCTAATTTATCAATTTCCTAAGTTACCAACAAATAAACATTCAGCACCTACATATCCCTACTCTAAAATTCTATTACTTTTTCTTAAGAAAAAGTAATTTAGTATTCCTCTAGTTTTGCAGTCCTCTATATTAAATTCCTCCCTCAAACATCTTTCATTCCCAGCCTTCTCCACAGAGAAGACATATTCCAAGTCTTTTTCTCCTTCCATAGCTTCCTTACCCCATAGCACATAATGCATCTAAATCTATAATTTCACTTACCAAGCATTAAACCTCCAGAACACACAGATTAATTACAAGAAATCCCTTAAAATGACAACTGGCTCAGCCGTTAGCCCAACATACACCAAGCAGCTGCGGAAAGAAGCTAATGAACCTCTCTTAAGGGGACATACATCTTTTTATACTGATCGTATACAAGGCACTAAGCCTGAGGCCATAGTCCTCCCAGGTGTTTTGTATCACATTGTGCTTCTCCAAGCTGTTGTAATTCCCACCACCATGCTGTAACAGAATGCCTCACACAGAAGCGGTTTAATTGTTCACAGATACTTCCCATTAATTTCAAGAGGGAGGGACCTCTAGCTTTTGCCTTTTCATTTCCTCCTCATGTTGAGTATTATTGAGTTACAGATTCTGAAAAGGCATATGATATCACAGGGCAACTTAAACTCCCTGTTAGTGAAGACTGGTTTTAGGATTCTATCTGGGTATTTTTGCCAAGCATGTTAGAAAAATTTCACAGGAGGAGTTTTTGGGAAGGAGGAGGGCTCTAGCCCAACTGACTGTCAGCTTAAGTCAACTGAATTCACTGTGAAGGCTACTTCAAGTATTCAATTATTGCTTTCAGGCTCCACAGAGATATCATGACCATGATGTAGCTGGTAATCCGTTCACTTAAGATAAAACAAAACCAAACCTACCCTCAAAATATTTAAAACCACAGCAGACATATTCCTGGGTTGTCTTCCTATCTAGTGTTTTCAGAATAGAATGGGAACAATCCTAATACAATCTGGAATTCCAAATGTAGAAAAACAACACCAAAAATTGCAGGGAGAAGGAAAAAACATCTAATTATGTGATTTCATGGTGAAATCATGTGAACAGCAATACTGAATGCCAACACTGGCTTCAAGTAACTAAGCTGTTGTGCAGCTCTGTAACCCAGTAAAGTTGTTGCCACTGCTAATACCAGGCTTTGTACTAACTCTGCAAGGCCTCAAGACAGAGACTTGCCACCTTTTGTCTAGACTGGTTTTAAGCTTGCCTGTAACATTATTTTAGCATAACAAGCTTTAACAGCAAATATAAGTAAGCAGGGACATCTTTCATTAGATCAGGTTGCTCAGAGCCCTGTCCAACCTGACCTTGAATGTTTCCAGGGATGGGGCTTCTACCTGCTGTCCAGGCAACCTGTTCCAGTGTTTCACCACTCTTCGTTGTATAAAATGTCTTCCTTATATATATCATATAAATCTACCCCCTTTTAGTTTAAAACCATTACCCCTTGTCCTGTCATAACAGGCCCTGTGAAAATGACTATCCTCATTAGCATCTAGCATAAAAATGCAGCATTGAGGAGGGCAAGCATGAAATGATAGCAGAGGCCCTCAAAGTACAGACAGAAGGCACAAGACTGTACAAAGATCTTCACTAGTCAATTACTGGTCATGGAACCTTGGGGACTGGATCATAAGAGAAAAAAGAACAAGCATTCAACATTTGTAAAACACACCTCTAGGTTATAATGTGGGACTGTATACCAGTGAAGAAAGAGCAAGGTGTACAGCATGTTACAACAGAACGTTAAATCAGCCTCAAAGGAACAATAGAGTGGGGAGGGAAAAAAGCATTTATAACATACTCATCCTAGCAAGGGACTTAGGATGCTGATGACTCATTGCAACCCACTCTTACCTCTGTTCCTGCTTGAGCATGACTGAAGCTGTCAAGACCTCAGAAAAAAAACTGGAAGGCAAGTGTAACATCAGAGCAAAGAGGAAGATATTGTGAAGTGTACGTAACAATTTTAAATGTATTATTGTTGAGAATTTCTCTGTAATACCATTCTTCTTTATTTGCATGTGAAAGAGCTCAAATTATATTTGATTAGACTGTTAAGATTTCAGTTAGACTAACAATAACCTTCTTGCTTTGCACATAAGCTGTGGTTTTTTGGTCCACAGAAACTGTAAAAACTGCAATGCAAACCTCTTGCAACAGATTGGTAGAGATAACCTTGATTTAGATGTAACAACTGCTAGTAGCTATAATATCTCACATGCTTCCAAAAGCAGGGTAAGTCTATTTCCTCTCACCTCTCTATCTTTTTAATAATTCTAGGTGTCTTATATATTAAACAAATAAGAACTGTAGCAATTTTGACACATCCTCAACCCTTAAATGCTTAATTACTCTATATGGAGCACTCTGCTATGAATTTTCTTAGAACATTAGTGTCTTTGGCGTGCATTTTTCTTGAAGCTGAGCCATAGGCTAAACCAGTTTCATTTTAACTAAGCATCTCTGATTGAACCAAGTATCTGTAATGTCAGAACACTCACAATGCTTCAATCCCAGCAAAAAGCAATGAAATAAAAAGCATTTTGTTGCACATGAGGGATACATTCAAGTGTCGGGATAACTGTCAGCTGCCATGAATCCATACTATGACTAAGCTAGGCAATATTCTTGTTTTAATAGAATTATACAGATGTTCTGAGAAACACTGCCCCTATCTAACAATCATTTAACAAATTCAAAATTACAGACAAAAGTATTTTCTTTTTTTTTCTTTCAGCTTTGTTTATATAGATTTTGCTAATGTTATTCTGAACCTAGCCGCATCTTGAACTAGTGCAGTGAAACAGATTTATGAAAACAATGCAAAATATAACTCATTTCTGCTCATTGGGTACCCACTGTAGGATAAACTGAAGCCATCTGTTTTTTTCCTATTTCTGCCATCATGAAACCACATACATACTTTATTGTTTCCTATGTACAAAAGCACAAAGTTATCAGACTGCAGCAATGGTTTCTGCTTAGTAGACCAGGCAAGCAGACACAGAAATTCTCTGTTAGAACAGGGCATGTCTGACATCAGTAGTGAAGCAACACGAGCACGGTTGTGTAGTCTACGCCCTACCTGGCATGTACAATGAAAAGGCCCCTCATTTTTCATCAGTGTCTTAATCTTCACAAGTATAATTACAGCATTCCTCAGTAATGGTAAACACAAATTATACTCTGTTCTGCAAGACAAAGATAAGCTGGTTTTTACGTTTCAAGAAAAATGAAGTATGATTGGAATAAAAAGATATTTATCCCAGCTTAAATATTAGCATTATGTAACAACTTTTTAAATATCTGCACAGAAATTGAGCGTTCTTCAGCTCAGCATCCTAACAATCATCTTTTAAAACTATAGTGGAGACAAAAAAAAAAATAATACTTTTTCTCTTTGTTACCAAACTGCTTCAGGGCTATGAAAGATCAGCCATAAATGATTCATACTGCTTTGTTTTCCTTCTAGTGTGTCCTTTGGGTACAGAAAATTATTTAAATGATACCTGTCCAATATAAATTCCCATTACACAAATAGCTTGATGAAGTCTTTGCTGTGATTTCAAAATGTGTTAAAGACAAATAATACATTGCAATCTATTTACTAGCTTAATTATTTACTTCATCTCATATTTTCTTGATTAATTACTGACTTCTATACTGCTGTGTAATTGAAACAGTAAAGAAAAAAAATATCCAGAGTGTCTAAAATCACCATGTTAAAAATCAAAAGCCTTCTGTACTCAAGATAGAGCAGCCTGTTGCTTAATAGTTTTTTGGAAACAGCATGAGTTCACTATTGCAGACACAAACAGCAAGTGAGAAACTTCTGAATTTGAAACTCAGGAGTGTCATGCTTTCTTCCAGAATTATTTAAATGGAGATTTGCCACAGTTTACAGTTTATAGACTAAATCCCAAGAAGTCCTACCTAATCCTCTTTTTCTTTTTTTTTTCTCGTATAGCTAGAAAAACAAGTTTCAGTCGTGGTAATGTGGTTACAATCTATTCGTACATATTGTTTACCACAACAAATAACATTTATAACAATGCACAGAGCAAGAAAACTACATTTTTCACTAGTTTCATATGTGTATTCTTGCTGAGACAGGAAGTCATTTATTCTGCCTTGCAGAACATCTAATCCTTTTTATCATTCAGATCCAGCAGGATTTAAGGATGTACATCTCATGGGACAGGACCTGAGAGCATTCCAAGAAAAACCCTATCTTAACCAGCTTTACACCCCCAGCAGGACTCCACTTCTGGAATGATTTTATCTGTTATTTTTAGAACTGATAATTACTCATTTTCACACACTCATTTCTAAAAACTGGCAAAGAAAACTGGCAAGTGTATGAAATATCCTATTAAAAATTAGGGATATGATTGTTTCCTCTTATTTTCTAATAGTGTAACAAAGTAGGATTGTTCTGCACAGAGAACATAAATTTATTCACATTCATCAGTTCAAACTGATATACTTTATTTGGCATTGGCATACTTACTCCTTTTTTATCTACAGAAAACTCCCACCTAAAGCCCTATGTATTTGACAGGAACCACCCACTTGAGAACCTCCTGTTTCAAACCTTTGGTACAGGCATTAGTTAATTCCCTCTGTTGTGTGTGGTTTTAGACAATAATCTATTTGAATATGGTACTTAGTTTCGTATTGAGTTTTCTAAACCATAGCACTGAGTGCATTTAATTTGTCTTTATTTTCATTCTGCTAAGAAACAGATGTTTAGTAGGCACAGGCTGTCTCACAAGGAGGGCAAAGGAGGACAGTCAAATTAGTTTTAGCTCCCTTGTTGAACTGAACAACAGAAAAAAAGAACTAAGCTAGAATATGGAGAAAAATCAAAGTAAAAATCCTAGTGTAACCTCAGTAAATCAGCAGGTGCTTAATTGCTTAAAAAGAATTAGAAGGTGGCAGACAACAGGTTTATACTAGACTTTCCCAGCACGGCACAGAATTTTGAAGAACACCTTGATCAAATCTCTTGTGTCAGGAAGACCAGTATTAAAAGGGACAGTGTTAAAATCTGATGCAACACAACCTCCATCCTTTCAAAATGTAGTTTGTTGTAGCAGACACGTGCTTTTGTATCTCCATCCTGTAAAGGTTATCACATTACAGCTTGACTAGCCTGACGTCTGGACCTTCCACCATACTTCTTCCACTATTGGGAGAGCGGAGCATGAGGAAGGAGGGCAGAAGAAGAGATCTCTCTGCCTACATGCAATGGGCTTGTGTTCTGTTGTTTGTCTTAGAAAACCCTACTGTACTTGCACTAACGTAGAAAAGGTTAGGAACAGAAATCCAGAAATGACACATTTTCCAGCCATTCATTCATCAATTGCTAAACAGTTCATAGGAAAGGGACTTGATACACACTCTTCATATTACACTGTACTTAAAAGTCTTTCAGATTTTGAAGTAGAAATTTGCCTCTTTTGACAAAAATCTGTTTGGCTAAGACTTTTCATTCTATCCTCCCTGCTTTATTTGCTTGTCACATTAAAATTACTATTTTTTACATACAAAGCTAAAAACAAAGCATAAAATATATTTACATAATACTTTACATAACAAGCTCCTTTTGAGAAATGAGAATATTAAAATTTCAAAAGTACAGTCACAGCAAGTGGTAGGCAAGAAACGAAGATAAATCAAATCCTATTTCTTGCCATGCTGTGAAAAAGACGGCTGGCTTTTAATCATCATGATGTGCCATATGTAAATTCCATCAAAGAAGAAGTTTGGTAAATGTTATATTTCATAACCACGGGGAAGGAAGCTATTTATAAACATCAATTAAATGACATAATATAGTCTAAAGTCATTAATAATAAAACTATTAATCTAGGTAGACATTATTCTCATACGGAATAATTTTGAAAGACACTTTTTTCAAATGCATATTTAACTAAGAAAGTATTACAGGTTTTCTACTCAAGGTCATTCTAACCTGTCTCACAGTTTCTGTGATGAGTAAGTGAAGTGTTCCAGAAAAAAAAAAATATTAAAAAAAATACACAAAGCACTCATAAACCTAGAATCAATTTCACAAAAAAATTTAGAATTTTTCCATCAGCATCTATGTCTTATATGCCATCAGAAATCTATATATGTATGTATGCAGCTTAAATGCTAATTTGTGTTGTGCTTTGCCAGTCTCAGGAAGCTTTTGGAGATGCAAATGTTAAGCTTCACAAAATTTCAAGGAAGACTGTAATCATCTATGTGATAGTAAGTAAAGCTTTGTCATAGAATAGATTATCTGCCCAGTCTCATATGGCTAAGATAAACTGAGGCTAGATCTTTCAGCCCTACATAATGGACTAACATTTAAAATTACCCTTCCTTCACAGAACAGAAGCTAAATTCAGCAGGTTTCAAGCAGACATTATACAACAAAGCATGAGAGATGGCTAGCAAAAGCTGGGAGAGGTCTTGTAGTAATAGAATTCACAGGCTACCCACTGAATAACCCAGGGAACACATGAGGATACGTTACTTTTCTGTGCAGTAAAGGAATATATTTCCTCTCAATAGACAACAGACTTCAGAAACAAAATTTCTAAAAGCCAACAGCAAAGCATACCCCCCAAAAAAAAACCCAACAAAAAACCTCACCAAACTGTCCCTATACTCTGTTCTCTTTTTCTTTTTTTTTTTTAAATTTATATTTTCCTTCTGCCTATTAAAAAAAAAAATAAAATAATCAAATCTAGTTCATAGTCTCACTATAAAATTTATAGAACTCTGTGGTTTTTTTCTATGACATGGGAACAAACGTTTTCAGCTACACATTTAAAATCAAAGGTTTTATTCTAATGAGTTTTGTGAAGGGAGAAAAAAATATCTCCATTTTTCAGCACACTCAGCAGTGTCTGTGTGCATAAACTGAGACCTGTCATATCTGCCTTGTTATTAGGAGAAATTTAATGCTTCACCTCTTTCTAATGTTTGTTGTTTTTCTTATAAATGGTGTGTAGATTGAATGGCAGATGACATTTCATAAGATTGAAATAAGGAAAGAAATTAATCAAATTAATATATTCATTTTCTAATGTATAATGAGTCATTTGCATATAATATGCAAGAGCCTGTAAGTACAAAATTACTCCAAATAACAAAGGACACTGTGAACTGCATTTCTTAACATCTTAACATATGTGTGGTATATGTGTATGTATACACACACACACACATATACCCATCACAGAGACAGCTTTTAAAACCCTGGCTAATTTATACAGTAGGTTGTATTGAAGAAGTGATAATGCTCACCCCCTCTATGGATCACAGCATGTAAGATACCATGCTGTAACAATCTGTAGGGAACCTACAGAGCTACTTATATATCATCTGCAGTCTCTGATCTGTCCTTGTAGACAAAGGAAATTCATTTACAATGCCAAATTATATTCCAAAGGTAAGCTTCAGGTCTGATCCTATAAAAGGAGTTAGTCAGATCCTTATTCACTCAAGAAATGCCATGGAGATCAATGAAAACGTAGTGGAGGTTTCAGCATCTTACTGCTTGACCACTTTGCAGAAGTACAGACTTACTGAAATGTAAGGCAACCAGGACATGGAATTCCACATATAAAAAAGAAAGAGATGTCAAATTAACAGATCTACCAGGACTCATAAGAATAAAACACTGCCTAGGCTGCACTGAAAAATACCACAGGAAAGTAGCACTTAAAAATTAAACAGTAGGAGTTTCAAGGCTACTGGCCAATTCCTATTTAATGATGTTGCCAATGTATTATGCAGTCATACAGTGAAACAAAATAAGCTGATCTGTTTAGTCAATAATTGAAAATCTATTTGCCTACAATAGATTTACAGTGTCACAGGATTTACCTACTGTAATCGGTAACCAGTGTTTCTGTCTAAAAATAAAGGGCAGTCTTTTATTTATGAACCAAAGAGAGCTAGAACTTATTAAAGATGCAACATAAAGCCATAAAATAGGAACTCTAACATATGGTATGAATAAATACAGCAGTTTTAGGCAGTTGGAGCTGAGCTATAGAGCTTACTACACAGCGTTGGCTTTGCACAGGAATTCAAGAATTACCGGTATTTTAGTTCACATAGGTACATAACTTATAAAAAGTCAAAATTCTATCCTCAGAAAGAAAAAAACCCCAAAACCTTGAGTAAAGAGCTATCAAATACTACAGAAAGGTAGAAAAATAAATGTTTTAAAAAAAGACTAGCTTTAGGCAGAGGAACAGAGGCAGTGCCTACAAATGCAGACTACCTGCAGGAAACCTGGAATTTCAACATCACTTGTATACCTGAAAATAAATTCCCTATTTTCTTCACTTCCTCTGGTAGCAACTGCATGCACCACTCCTTCTGCATACACTCTATGCTAACAGGCTGCTTAAAAGTAAGACCTGAGTTTATATTATGACTGACCCCACTAATCCTCTGCTTACAAAAGTAGCAGCCCTCACTTCCCTTCTGGTGTCAGAAGAGGACTTCAGCCTGTTGCTGCTGTTTCTCGGTATGTCAGGGACACCACTGCTTTAGTAGTGTGAAGACTCACCAAACTTACAGCATTAATCTATTCTCCTTAAGGATACATATTTGATATCCCATGTCAAACAAGGCAGAGCACTGGCAAGCATCAAGTAACCCCCTACTCCATTCTATAATCTAAAGGATCATACTGCACCATTACATAGACTTGTAGGCCAGTGCAGAAGCAAATGACTTCGAATCCCCTACGCCAGCCTGCCATTCTTTTACAGTAGTTCAGAATTTGGCTAGATACACTAGGGAATGCACTTAGAAGTCCAATTCCATGCTTGCTGCTCAATGTAGCAGTGCAAAGAGTAACAGATACCCTCTCAAGAATGGCTACAGGAATGGGACCAATATCAGTCTCCTGCACAGAACTGCTTTTTAAGGGTACTTTATGGGTATATGTATAAGCATAAATTTATGTATACATAAACACACACATATGAGATTATTCAACAGTTAAAATAAACTTTGAAAATAGTGAAAATAATAGTAATAGTGTAAATAGTGAAAAATGACTGTACTAGCATTGAGGAATTTGCTGATCCATTTGAGCCAGACTGTCAGTTAATGTTTTGTGTTTTACAGACAGCTTCTGCTTGCAGAGGAAGCTAAGGGTAGAATCAGTAGCTCTTTGATACAGAAATCATTTCTATTTACAAGGAGCATATGAAAAACTATTTTCTGAATACAGTAGGAATCTTAGATTGGGCCTTGAGAAAGCATGAAGTTAATCAGTAAATATTAATATGAAGAATTCTTTTAACCCACTTACAGTAATGTTACAAGTGTTTCTGTGACACTTCGCCAGGCTTCTTTACTAGGTCTGGTCTTTTATACTTCTGTAGAATTTATATGCCTCTGTTAACATCTGCTTCTACATTTTCATACAATCTCACAATCACCTCCAAGTTGTGTTTTCTGCAGTGCCTATTATTTCAGCTCTCTCTTCTACAATGAAACTCAATTTCATTTCAGGTTTCTTTCCAGTGAGGGGTGACAAGGAGGCATGAGGAATGCTTATTCCTTCCCTGTGTCTTTACTACTGCCAGCCTATTCCTACAACTACTCACAACTTTGCATACTACTTGCCCTCACAGAGCTGTCCTTGAAGACTTCAAATTCCTCTTTCATTTTTAAGCATCACTATTCCACACACTTGCTTCTGAAGGCAAAAATAGTTCCTATTATGACTTTAATTCCTACAAGAGATATACAGCAATTCAACTGTATCTCTATTAATCCTACAGAAAAAGACATTTGATAGAAAGAAATGAGTGTAAACAGTAAGGACGAGGTAGAAAAATAGTTACATGTCAGCACAGCAGGGATAGAAGCTACAACTCTATTAAACTCTTAATAGAGGTGTTTAAATTAAAATACCCCTTTGAGTGAAATTCTGCACTAATGTATGTTACCTTAGACTTCCCCTGCCTCCTTTCTCTCATCCTTCCAATGAACACTGGGAAACATTTTAACCTCCTGCAGTGTAGTCAGCAATCCATCCCATGACTGATTGACCCATATCAGGACTGAAGCAGACCCTATGGGTTAAAAGTATGCAGCAAGGCGAATGATGAGACACTGAATCTGTGCTTGATAGGCAGACGAGATAAAAGTTTACAGACAGGATAAGGTGGATAATTGGCTCAGCTTCTGTCTCCTCTTCTTCTGACGATTCTCAAACCAAAATACCATTAAGAGTTCTTCTCCATCAATTAAATGGGAGCTGAGGGGATACATATAACTTGCCAAGGTCTGAACAGCTCAACCTCCAACACTTTCTCCAACAGAAAAGCCTCACTGAGAAAATGCAGTCAACATCCTAATTAAGCAAGCTCATGTTTCCTGGTTCCACACCTTCTCCACAGTAACAGACATCCACACAGAGGGTGCTTGTAAGTACCACCTATTCTGGATACTTCAAGAAAGAGTTTAGGCTGACAATGAAAAACATAGAGCCCTCAAGAACAAACTACATTCATTTACATTAGAGGACCTTCCACTACAGGAGCCACTTCGTTTTTACCAAACATACATGCTAAATCTACTAGTACAAAGCCACATCATTTTTCCAGAGAAAAAAGTTGCTGCTTAAGCTACATTCACCTATGTTTCCTTGACTGCTCACTTTCAGTTTGCTTTTATCATTAACACCCGGTGCTAGTCTTAAGACAAAAATAAAAAAATTAATGAACGAGAGCTGAATGTTATAAAACCCCTGAAGTATTCACTTCTGGAAAAAAAAGTTGTTCTTGAACTTACATGCACAATTCAGTGTAGGACAGAGTATCAGCTTCTTATTACAGTGCCACTTTTTCTGGTTTAGGTCACTGTTTGTCAGAGGAGCAGACAGAGTGTACCAATAAAACACAGATGATCAAAGGCCTGTGCACTTCTGCATGTGCACATGGACACTTCATAACCACAGAAAGAAATCAGCAGTACAAGCAGCAAAGTATTAAACTTCTTTTCTCTGTAAAACACAGAAGGTCTACTGCCCCAGTTAGGACATACAATGCATTCAATGCCCTACGTGCAAGCAGTTGGTTTCTTCAGTATTTCCAGAAATGGAAGGGTGTTCCTTTGGTCACAAATAGAAGGAAGCATCAACAAAAAGCAAGTCAGGAAACCACAATGACAAGACATCTAACCTCTATTAAAGCCACACAACTGTATTTACTGAAAAACCCCACATAATCAGCCAACTCTTAAAAGTCTTCACTAATTTTAATAATGAAAAAATTACTCCAGTGAAACCTCTGATTGAAGGAAAGCTCATTTACCTCTGATTGAATGAAAGCTTATTTCTGTAAATGCAAGATGTTTCTATAGTTACATTCAGGATATATCCTATTTTCTATTCTTTCCAAGAGAAACAATTCAAGAAGTGAGTTTAATGAACTTCACTACGGTTCTTCACCAGGCTTATCTTTATGGAAAAAAAAAATGTTTTGCCACAGGCACTTAGTCACCAGGTACTCAATGGCAAATTCCAGTAAATTAGGATCTCAAAGTTAATTTATTCAGAATTACATATCTACAGACAAGAATAAGCTAAATTCTTTACAATTTCTCAGAAATTCTAGCCTGGTTTTCATCTTAATATATGCTTATCTTGTAGTTGTCCACTATTTTAATAAATCACAAATTCTAAGTAATAATCTCAACTGAGAAACACTACAAGATGAAGATAGCTTCCCAATGAGCATAGCAGTTGTATAGATTCATAGCATGTAACCACCTCTCTCACTGTTTATTGAATACAATAAAGGAGCATCAGAAGAATTCTGTGTATAATTGATTTTCAGGGCAATAAATTAAGGAGTTGTATTTTCATCTACTGATTTTGTCTACCTGAAGTTCATAATACGCAACTCAATTTTCAACAAGAAGTTTAAAACATCAGCCATACCAAATGTATAGTAGACAAGTGATGCATCCATTCTTTACACAGATAGCTTGAAAACAAGTTTCTTCATTAGAATGGTTTGGCCATCCCTGATGCTGACGCTCATTCTGGAGCCTCACTTAAGTTGTGCCAGTTAACACTAATTTTGGCCTCCTGCACTGTTTTATGATACACACTTGAGACAGAAGCAACAATATTCAGAAAAGTCTACCAGGATTTTTCGTAGAAATATACAACTACATAAATGGGATGAGAAATAATATCTATGATGTTATATTGAATTAAGGGGCCTTGTAAAGGTAACAAAGTTGTCATTTAATTACGCATACTACTTAATCTATGATTTTTTTCTCCCAAAAGCTTTTAAAAGAAAGGATTATTAACATTTTAAGCAGCACCCTAAGGCCCAACAGCTAGCTGTGCAATTTAAGTACATATGACACATGACACACATATACAAATGTGTGTATGACAGAGTAAATTATCATATTGTCATGTGTATATAGCTCTTTAAAAAGAACATTATTCATTTGATGGACTTGAATACTCAGGTTTCCTACTGTTCCCAAAGGTTCGCTCTGATTTGGCAAATCCTCCAGGTTTTGTCAGATGTTCATTTTCTACACCAAGGAAGCTAAGGAGGAAAAAAAAAAAAAAAAAAAAAGGAGAAGACATGGGAATTGTGGGGTCTCTGAGTAAAAACAGAGAGTCATCTGTGCCACGGGGAGTTGAACACTCTTGGGAGACCGGGGTCTCAAATACGCTAGTTTATAAATCAGGCACAGGAGCAAGTACTGCAGCAGAGCTGTTCTCCTAAGGTGACCAAGGATCTGACACGATCTTTATCTTCTAATGAGAAACAATGTGATTGTTGAGGACAGAAGCGCAAGGCACGGTGCAATGGGTGACCAGTAGGCTGGGTGGGAGATTCCCAAGTGGACTTCTCTGCATCTACTTGTATTAAATGACCACCACTGAATCAAATACAGACAGAAGATGCCACACAAAGAGCCTGCATTAGTAATACTAATATTATGTAATACTAACATGCTGTTTTGCAGCATTCTGAATCTCAAATCCACATATTATAATGAAATCTCCTTCCAATTTCAGCATACACAGAGAGACAATCTGTATTTGTCTTCTCCAACTTTGGTTATTTTTCATTGCTGATTCTTCCTACAGTTAAGTTTGAAAGTCATGGCACTTTGCCAAAGTGTATATTACACCTAAATCCATTTAGATGCATATTCTATGCACCTGAGGTATTCTGGTATACTTTCTTTACACAGATTATTGCCATTTGGATTCTGCATGCTTGTGCAAACGTGCTTAGAAATAAGAGAAGGGAAACGTGGGACAAAACTAAGAGCTTACACATGGGCACAAATGTGGATCTAATACATCATTCCAGAGAAAACAAATAATTTGGTTTCTAGCAGAGGCTTTTTTGCTCATCTATAAAATCAATTTTCAAAAATAGTGTTAAAATTAACTAAATGTCCAGATATGGCTAGGTAATGATACAGAGAAGGCTCTGATTACAGGGTTATATACTAACACTCTTTCAACTTTTTCCTGAGTATCACAGATTAACCAACTGTCTTTATTGTGAACACCTTTCAGTCTCTGACAATTTGCATCATTATCAAAAACCTCTATTCTACCTGCTATTACTAAATTGCATTACAGCAAAATTTAAATGACAGAAGACGACAGATTTAAGAGTACAATAGGTAAACATCAACTGGACTCATGCAAGAAGAGTGAGGGCCACAAAAATAAAAACAAAGAAATAAAATTTTATGAGTGTCTCTAAACCAGAAGATATCGTTGTAGAGCTATATAAAAAGATAAAACATAGATAACATGTACAGACATATTAGCCAATGACTGTTACTTGAGGCTTTACTATGTGGCCATAAAAACTAATTGTGGACCAACCCAGAACAGATAGTACAGCCTCTCAAAACTCTACCCCATCATTTCTAGTAATTCAGGAAGTCTGCTTTAAAAATGTAAACTTAAATTATTGGTGGTTGAATTTAAAATGTGTTAGCTCAATGACAGATTGCCTCATCTTCCAGAGACCTACCCTCTGGAAGGATGAAGGAAGAAGTACACAGCATGACACCTGCATGGAGCAGGGATTTGGACTTGATAATCCAAAGGTCCCTTCCATCTTGAGATATTTTATGATTCTGTGATCTTACATTGATCTTACACTGAAGCTCATAACTGAAATAAGAGGTTTTAATACCATCCTTACTACTAGACCTCAATTCTCCTCAAATACCTCCATCTGTTCAGTGAGCACCAAATTAGGTTAAGCTTAAACACAGGCTTGGGTCTTCTGTGACTCCAAAGACTTATTTTAATGGGGTTAAGTATGTGTCAAAATTAATTATTGCAGCAGATTCTGCAAGAAGAATGCAAAATGCAACAGGAGAAATAGGTTTCATGTTGCCACTGAGATAGAGTGAAAGGTAATCAGACAGCTTAACTGACAAACAGTTAACTTTAACTTTCATTCACTTATTTGTCAGTGCTGTCTACTGCATGGTGACAGGATCATTCTGCTTTGCAAGTACCAAGGAAGAATACTTAATGAAGAAAGGTGACTAGAGAGTGGAATTATTTAGCTTTTTTTTTTTTTTCATCATAATGTGGAACATTTGCTATTCATTCCCAATGCATATTTTTCCTTTTGAGGAACAGTTGCCACTTAAAAGTTCCAACTCCTTGGTATTTTGTTTTATGCCAGGACTGAACTCTTTTTAGAAGAGTAATTTCCAAAAAGAAATGAACAGCATTTTGCAAAAGAGTGATTTTTAGAGCTGGACATAAAAGGAGGAAGAACACCCACCACCACCATCACCACAAACAAAAAAACAACCAAACAAATAAAACCCAAAACAACAACGACAAAATCCAATCCTTTTTACCAATACAAGAGGTAATACAGCAATCAATTAACTCATCAGATTTATTCTAACAGTACAAGGATTACTGGTAGGTTTTCCTGGAGTGTGAGATATTTCTGGTCAATAAATGAAATATTTGGCCAATTATTCAACAAAAATAGCAAAACTACTCTAGAACAAGAGGTCTGGCCATGTAGACTTACATTCTGAAGTATACAATTTAAAAGTTACGGGTTGGGTCTCTTACAGCATTTAATTCACTTATTTGCAACTTACTTTATTCTCCAACTCATCTTTCATATGAGCAGCAATAACTGTGAAGAAAAATATCCTTACACAATACTACTAAAACATTTCCTGTATTCATCCACAAATTAATGATCTAGCACCAAAAAAGCCCAAATAATGATGGGAATCTCACTGAACTTGGCATTCTGTAAATGACTGCATCAACACTTTACTGCTACCAAGAGTAAGCAATTAAAGACTTACAAAAAAATACAGCAGTTTCCTTCGAGGGAACTGATCTTAACCATGTATTTGTATTTAGGCTTGAACTTAAGCCTCATCCGTTATAAAGAGTTATATAGTTAAAAATCAGACTGATTCATTAAGTCCTCCTGCAAGTGTCATATGAAGGTAGGCAAAATATGTGGTGGCAAGATACAGGAGCCTAACATGATGATAGGTCAGCATTAATTGAATACGGAGTTACTACAAAACCAAAAATATCAAAATATTCACTTAACTAAAGAGTCTTCTTTTAACCTTCAGACACACAGAAATACTTATTTTTGGATTCCTACTGAAGTTCTAATATCTGTACTTCTATCCACCGCCAAGCATTTGGTAATGTCTTAGTAATAGGCTAGAAAGAAACAATAAATGTCAATGCCTACATATAAGCCTTTTTGTTTTCTAATAAATCTTTAAGTGGACAAAACAAATCTAGACTTTTTTTCCTACTACCCCAAAAAGTACTTTGATAGAAGAAAATAAAGCAACCCACAAAAAAGAATTTCTCATTATTAATGTATAGGGAACTTGGGTATCATGATTTTTACAATGGAATAAATACCCATGGGAATAAGTAATTTACCTTATTGACTTTCATGGGAGTCAACATGGCTGACTTCAAGGGAACATCCACACACTTAAATGAATATGTGGTGTTAACATGATTATGCCTTCTCAAATTATTTTTAACCAGCAACAAAATGTGCAGGCAAAGGCTTTAACATGGGTAAGCAACCACCATTACATGTACTCACATTACACGTGTGGTTTTAACAGTTTCATCTGAGATCCAAGCCTTCATTACTAGTGTCACCTACGCAGGATCATATTAACAATGACCTGCTGTTCAGTGTAGCAACACATTAAAGTACTGTTCTTTTCTGCATCGAACTTTGTCAAAACAAGTACGCAAAGAAAGAAAGAAAAAAAAAACGGGAAAAAAAAAAGGAAAAAAGACAAAATAAAAAAAAAAAGAAAGGAAACAAAGTGTCTTTTATGACTGGGTGACAGCAATGGAATTTTTGAATGCTCAAATCAAGGGGAACAAAAAGAGCACTGATGAAAAGTTAAATGACTCAGATAAGGAAAACGTAGTTGACTGTGTTGCACCAGAACTTGCTGTTTGGTTTGAAACCCTATGATCTGGAAAGCAACGCATCTGAATTTACTCTTTAATGCATTAATAGCAGCTTAATTTTGAACGCTTCTTGTTAAATGATCTAGTTAAAATTTAACTGGTGCTTGATTGATATGAAAACAGTTTTGATTTATCTTTCTAGCTTTATTTCTACTAAAATTGCATAATTTGCAAAGTAACTTATTTTTCTTTAATTATTATCAGTCGATTATTAACAGCAGAGTAATTTTGCTGGTTTTCTACTGAACACTTTGATTACTATAGAAGCATGCTTTACTTCAGCTTGTTATTGATTTGTGTGCACATGCATTGAGATTTTTATGGTCTGTCATTATAAGCTAAAATATGAGACAATAATGTGTCAAGGGCAATGCAACGTGGCATTGCCTTTGGAGGAATTCTGCAGGAGGACTTTGAGTTACTTTGCCAGCAATCTAAGGAGTAGGTAAATAATTTCAGATTGCCACCCATCACAGCATATAAAGCCACATCATAAGTGCACAACATAAGAATGCTGTTTAAATTATATTTTCAATTTTCACATCCTAATAATATTATTTACCTCAGAATTACAGAAGATCCTACATTGCATAAGAGAAGTAATTATTTATTAAAGCCACATAATAATTAATAAATGTTTTTCTTGATGGATATAATTTTATTTTTTTTCTCATTGTACATGATATCACAGGCAATTTGAAACTTTCTTCAACCCTTTTTAATTGTTCATCTGTTGTAGGAAAGTCTTGAATTTGGAGATCAATGTAAGAAATATGCACACAAACTCTCATACAAGAATATAAAATTTTGAAAAAGAAAGCACAAAAAGAAAGTTTGCAAAAATACATTTTCCACAACCTTTTATTTGGTTCTACATGCATATTTAATGCCAGCACGTGCTTTAACAACTTAATTTTATATCAGTGTCTGCACAACTCCCTCCTCATTCACAGCATTAGAAAGTTTATGGGGGGAAAAAAATCAGTATGCCTTTAACCCGATAAATCTACTTATAGTCCTAAATTTCATTTAATCCCTGCACTGGCAAGAAAGCTCATAGACTGAAGGCATTTTATTTTTTATTGGTGAAGTCAAGCCTTCTGTTCAATCACTTTTTCCTAGACTAGGGATGCAGAGGTATAAAGAAGGATTATCCATTATCCCTATCTGCTTTTATCACAAAGAGACCATACCTCCATTCACAATAAGCACAGAGACAAAATTCCAATTTGCCCTAATGTAACCTTACATATAAAAAGGCTGCTTATAATGTTGTAGTTGTATCTGAAAATTATATGAAAAACCAAGAACCTCTGAAATTCATATAATAATTTACAGCACATACTGTTGTCAACAACTTAAGACTGAAAATTGCCTTGGAAATTACGGCTAATGGATCATAATAGCCTTTGTCAGAAATTATCCAGAGTGGTTTTGGTTAAGCGTTATGTAGCTTTATATAACACTACACTGCATTAATATGCATCTGATTAGCTATTTGATCAAACTGCTCAGAAACCTCTATTAATCCTAAAGGACCCAAAGAAATGTATCTCTTAAGAACTTTGATGATGTTTCAATATAGGTGTGCTGGTTTTGGCTGGAGTAGAGTTAATGTTCTTCACAGTATCGGGTAAGGGGCTGTGGTTTGGATTTGTGCTAAAAACAGTGTTGATAATTCAGGGATGGTTTAGTTACTGCTGAGCAGGGCTTACACAGCACCAACACCCTTTCTGCTTCTCACTCCACCCCACCAGTGAGTACACTGGGGGTGCGCAAGAGGTTGGGAGGGGACACAAGCAGGACAGCTGATCTCAACTGACCAAAGGGATATCCCATACCATAAGATGTCATGCTCAGCATACAAAACTGAGAGGGAGGTTGGCAGGGGGCCGCTGCTCGGGCACTGGCTGGGCATCAGTCAGGCAGTGGTGAGCAATTGTTTTCATTTGCATCACTTGACTTTCCTGAGTTTTATTTCTCTGTTATTTCCCTTTTCATTACATTTATTATTATTATTTCAATTATTAAATTGTTCTTATCTCAACCCATAAGTTTTCTCACTTTTACCCTTCCGATTCTCTACCCCCATCCTGCTGGAGGGGAGTGAGCAAGCAGCTGGTTGGTGCTTAGTTGCCAGATGGGGTTAAACCATGACAACAGGCATGGTAGACCACTTTTCAGCCCAACAAGCTAGACCTTATTACTTTAAAAGCAAAAGTACTTGACGGAGAAACAGAGTTCATGTGTGTCAAAGAAATCCCCTCATGAAGTTAGCAGTTCTTCCACAGTCAAAGAAACTCCAGAAATTTCTACTTCTCCACAGAACCCTAAGAAAGATATAATTCTCCAAACAGGTATTGCAAAAATACTGACTTGATACTTCAGGGTGAGACAGCAAAAAGAACTGCTGCATTGCCTTATATAACTTCCTCTGTTGTCTTTGGGTAAAACATAAACAGGCAGTTATTAAAGCTAAACATTCTTTCACTTCCTAAAAAAATGTAAACAGAGAAGTAACTTCAGATTGCACACCAGTTAAATAGTCAGCAGTACCCAAGGAAACATCTCCAGCTATCGAACATTTTGTCTGTGTTTGTATGAAGAATTAACAGCATTCAGCAGATCATTATATATGACATTCTCCTGGTTGCTGTAGCTTTGTAACAGAAATCAGGATTTGCATACAGATAATAGCATGCCACTCCTTGAAGAAGGAAATGGAAGAAGTTCACTTACAAGTGGACTTATTAATAGCAAGAACTACGGAATACCTGCTGTGTAAACACATTTTAGAGCATTTCATTGTATATTTTTTTAATAGTCCTGCTAGAAAAGGAGCAGTTTTCTACCAAAAGCTTTCCTCTGACTACAGAAATACTTGATGATATCACCATTTTATTTATCTAAAATACTATCACGCACTTACATAAAGTAGGAAACACTGATTGTCTTATAATGATCTTTGTCTAGACCATTTGCCAGCATGCTATATGTGCAAAGTCAATTAAACTACCGATTTCCTCACTGGACCTCTTTCTCATTGCAACTTTTCCTAAGTCATAAGGTGTGATAGGTAAAAATACAGTGCCAAACTTTGGGATCAGTCTTCTAGTTCTGACAAGATACATGTCTGCAGTTTCATTAATTCACCAGGAACAGAAAGAGATGGCTACTGAGAAATGCTAGAGAGAAAAAAAAGAAAATAAAACTAAAGTAAAAAGAAAAAGCACAAATTGCCACACAATCAGAAGAATTCTGTATGTCAGTTTGTGGAATACATCAGAAACTGTTCCAACTGCTATCCTTCTTAAACTTGAAGATGTTTTGCACAAATTGAAGATTTGTAGCTATCAATTTGACCAGAGATGCACAATCCATGGTTCCAAAACCTGCAGTGCAGCCTTACTACCATTCATCTGCTACAAGTAACATGCTCCAAGATTAAAACAAATAGCTTATTACATTTAAAGTAAGAGCATCTGCTGGACATACATCGCAGAACAACAGATGTTGCTATACCAAATAACTATCAATCTTATGCTGATCTAATGGCACTGACAAAGCACTGAAAATGCTGCTGGACAAGGAAAGACACACTTCTCCCAGTGTTAATCATGAAAGAAGTCTGGGTGATTTCTCCTTTAGCTAAATAATCTTGAAATCTCTGGACATCTCGCCAAACCTTACCTTTAAAAAGCCATTTAGATTCATTGCAGCATTCTGTATAGTAGTAAAGGATTTATGCAGTTTACCTGCCTTTGTATAGCTGTAGGATTGTATGTATCCCAGTATCCAATATTCCAGATACTGGCAACGAAAAATCTCAGTTGCTGAAATGTGAATGCAACATTATCAAAGATGCACCAGCACTACCATTCTCTTTAAAGTCGTATTTTAAAGATAGAATACAATCAATGAAGGAAAGACTTCTACAAATGTTCTGATTGTTTTTAAGATGCTACACACTACTCTTGCTGGAAAACTATCATTTTATCAAGGACTGAAAAACTATGGATTATTTGTGAGGTAAAAAATAGGTTATCATTTTTGATTAAATTTTCCAGGAAAATATGAGAAAGCTGTAGGTGACAAACATTCTAGTACTGAGTCTTGGTTGAAAATACTGTTGACTGCTTAACTACAAGCAATCCATTGCATTTTACTTCAACAACCAGGTTGATAAATGAAGTTCAGATGTCTATTCAAAATACAAGACTCTAAGAGGGGCATATCCATAAATCTCTAACACCAAGGATGTAAAAGTAAAACAATTTAAAAAAAAGTTCTCCATATTCAGTATTAACTTCTAATAAAGGAAAAAAAAAACCCAAGCTGGATGAAGATCTGTTTTAGCACAGAAAATACTAACAAACACAATAAAGAATCTTTAATTTCTTTAAGTTTGTTGGGTTTTTTTTAAACACTTAGTATATTATAACTTGTCGTAATATAAATATTTAAGATACTTGAGCACCTTAGTCTACACAGCATGGCAAGCTATGCCAGTCTCACTTTTTACTAAATGTTGCCCTACATATACTATCTTATAAGCAAAAATGAGTCCGATGTATCCTTCTGGAACACTGGTATTTCTTTCTACTTTATATGCTAATGTTGTGAACTACCTATTTAACTCCATACTTTTTTACTATTTTCATCAAACTACTTTTTCCTTCTTTTCTTTCTTTTTTAAATCACTTCACAATGTGACCATATTATTGCCTTAGAGTCTTACCATGCAAACATAGAGACACACAAAATACATCCAGTATGGTAGTAACATGAATTAAATATTTTTCACAAAAGTAGAACATAACCTTGTAATGAGACTGTAACACAGAACATAACTCCTCCTACTGGATTTTCAAGGGTGCTAAGGATGGCTACTTTTCCTTTGGAAATTATATCTATTACTGATTCAGACATTTTTTCATATGCAAGAGAATTTGATGTCCACATACATGCACGCAATTATAGTCCCATCATAGGCTTCAGATACCTGAAAGCTGTTACCTTGATGTAGTCTGATTATAGTGAGAGACCTGATATTCTCTTACCTAGAACACAAAAAAAGGAAATTGTTTTAGATTAATTCACAACATTGTTCAAAGCATACATTTTGTAATTTAAAGAACTACTCAACGACATACAACCAACAAGTTAGGTAGACGGTTTAGTTATAAAATGTTCTTTAGTATTAATGCAATCCTTTTTTTGTTTGTTTGTTTTGTTTTGCTTGTTTGCTTTTATTTGACAGCATCTTAGCATCTTCTGCCACATCCTTGTCATATCCTCTCTTTGGATGAGTATAAACTGAATATTTTCAGTCAACACCTGTACCAACAGACATGCATATACAATTTTTCTTGGAAAGTATAAACTCAAATGAAATTTTTATTCCTCACTCTAGACCGATTTTTTTTTCTAATGATACTACACAGATGCTTTGGTGTCATTTTGTCTTCCGTTTTCTTTTCGAAAAGCCAGGCAGCAATGACAAATATACTATGAGATTTTGCAGCATTATAACGTATCTTGAAGCTCAAAGAATGTCTGAAGAAGGAGTAGCAACTATTTATAAAATGTATAAACTAGGAAATACGTAAGTTTGCAAACAATCTACACTTTAAATAGTATACATTCTTTTAAGCAAAGTAACTTTACTGATGCCAGCAACAGAGCAACTAGTTTTTTTCAACTGCTTGAATTATGGAACATATGGATTCCCAGGACAACTGAAATTTTGTTCCTACAAGCTGTTCAACACTTGTGTGGATTACTGGGGCCTCAACCAAGACTACATAACTGTTCACTTTTCACCAGAGTTCACCTTATGATAAAAATAAAATGAAGTATCCCTCTAATTGAGAGTTGTAGGAATGAACCACTGGGGTCCACTGTGCTAGAATCTGTATTTTAGGGTGAGGGGGATAGAAAAGCATCAACAAGTTATAAAGTGCCATCATATTTAGGATTTTGCAACAACTTGCATGAAATCCTATCAAAACTTTCAATTTAGTTTTACTTCCCATAAGCAACACACCAAATATTAACACACAAACAGCTGGCTAAGTATGTCTTTGAGACGCAAATGCTGATAGATAATTTGGAATCCACCACTACAATCTATCTTCCTTAAGGTCTACTGCGGTCTGTTATGAAAGTTACTTCAACATTTTTCTTTGAATTCACATTGTCATTTCCCCTCCATTTAAACTAACCTCACTGATGCTGTGAAAGTCTGTCCACCTATGACTGCCTTGCTGCTGGTAATTTCAGTTCTGTTCACCTCTCTCCTTACCCATCATGTAGCATCTCTGCCTACTTGAAGGTATCCAGTATGTTTTAACAAGCTACCCTTCATCATGTGTTGATGAACTGTTTAGTCTGAAGGCTTTTAATTCTTTCCAATAGCATATGACACAAGTGTCCTTAACTACCCCGAGAAATTATTGCTACCTCTTATTCAAACATGTACTGTCATGGCTTGAAACCACATTTGACAGTGTGGAGACTAAATGGACTTGGATACAAAACCACTTTAATCACAGTTATATGTGCAGGTTTATAAATTACACGATCTCTGTGACCCACAGGAGAGACAATGCAGTGTGGGAGGAAAGGCAGGTAGGTCAGCATAGAGGCTCTGTCTGTGCTTGCTTTGTGCAGCCCGCAGGTAGAACCACTGGGTCCCCTGGATGTATCCTTCCATTTCTCTCTTCCTGAAACTTTTGGGTTCTCCCTCATGTATCCTGGAAGTCTCTCATATAACCCTGAAATCCCTCCCTCATGTGTCTCCAAGAGCATGTTCCAGAATGTCTACTTGGCCTGTCTGACTAGAAGCCTCTCCACATGTCTCCTGCCACTTGTGTCTGCCACTTTTTATTTGGCATGTCTGACAAGGTGCACCACAGACTCTCCGACTGGCTGAGTTCTGGCAGGAAATTGGGTGTTTACTCCAGTTCCAGAGGCAGCTGTGACTAGCACAGGGCATTTCACTGCCTCATCCTGCACAAGCCACCAATGCAAGTCCCCTGTCACCCACCCTATCATTCATGTCCAATACATTGCACCTCTCACCTCTGCGAAACACATTTTAAGAACTGTTTGAACATACATCCTTTATAAACTCTACTTTCAACATCATCACAATCTTAATATACATTTATGAAACTCTGCCCTTGCCCTTGGGGGCAAATACCAGTGATAGTGTATATTGTGTACATATATTCAGATTGCAGGGGTTAACATCATCACAATCTGAACTTCTAACTATTATAAACTCCACCCCTTGCTCCTTCGGGTCAGATGAGGTATCCTTGCCGACATGATAGGCACATGTTGGCAATTTGCTCACCTGAGGAACTAGCACAGGTTTTTGTTGTATTGGATGAGCTGCAGATGACCACTTCTATCTGTGTTCTTCTACATCATCATCCTAGCTTTCCCCATACTGCATTATCCACAATCCAGTACTCTGCCCTCACCATGCCCTCCTCCTCCTGTTCTTCTTTAGTAACTGTGTGGGGACTTCTCACCCCTACAAAGGGAACAAGTCCCCACCATCCTAGGAGGAGCAAGATCAGAGGTTCCCAAAGCCAATGTACCCAGCAAGCACAGGTTGGAGATAATTTCTTCCAGTGCCAGCAACTGTGTATCTGCTTATTTCTTTCTCCCCGCAAATATTGTAGTTTCTTCACATTGTGTTTATGTAGCCATGCACTGACCCAAAACTGCTTGGTGACATCCCCCATGCCAACCTTCAATCACTGAAAAAACATTTTCTGCTTTCTTTTTAAACTGGATCATTTAGACAGATCTGGGTTAGTTTCTGGTAATAGCAATGCTTGAAACGGCACAACAGAGAATGTGATAATTCTCAGTGGGGAAAGGAAATGAGCTGTGCTGTCAGAGGAAGCCAACTTTCCCTTTAACCTAATTCTGTTTATCCATTAGGTGATCTGACGGATTTTCTCAGTGAACGGCTGTGGAACAAGGAACAGGAAAGATAACTTTTCTTCTCACCTGTTATTGAAACACATGGAACAGACCTTTCTTTAAAACCACTTCTTTTCCTGCTCCCTCTGATGACTTCATAATTCTTTAGGAACCACTAAGGGATTAAGTATCTACTCCAAGGATACAGAGGAACTAGCCTAGGAACATTAAATTTTCCTTTTTTTTTTATATATATATTTTCCTTGATGATTATGACTAAGAGGTCAGGAATGAGGGGTAGTCTTTCGGAAAAAAAAAACCAAAAATGTCCAAACAAAAAACAAACACCACCAAACTTTCACAATGGTAAACATTTTCAAGTGTTTTTTTCTATTATTTTATTCTAGAGAAAAGCTCTTTGGCTTCACCCACATAACTTCCAATAAGGGGTTTATTACATTGTATTAATTATAGAATATTCTGGCAAGAATATCAACTATTATTTTTTTTTTTAAACAATGAAGTATTTAGATATGGAAATGCCAATGTGTTGTATTTAGAGGTAGCTAAATACATCACAGGGATGAAAAAGTTCTATATTCTGAAAATATTTCAAGGTAAAAAGATCTAAAATACTTTTTTCTTTCATGACAAATAAATTCACCAAAATTGCAATGAAAATGGTCATTTCTGGAATATACAGATGTCATCTTCTGTCATCATTACTTGGCCATCCTGCACTACTACAAACTCCTTAAATTCATTATGTCAAATCCACCGAGGGACATAATGATCAAGAAGCAAGGGTTTCTTTGTTCTTTCCACACAAACTTTTCTAAATTTGTAAAAATCCTGGCATTGTAAAGCTTTTCAAACTGCTTGAAGTTATTATCAGTTAATCTACAAGATACAAAGAAAATTGCTATTTGTATCCTACACAGTCCTAGAAGAATTTAATTACAAGAAACGCCCACACTCCACCAAGCTTTTCAGCACACCAGCACCTTTCCAACAGCATCAAAACCTCCATGGCAATACCCCTACCAGCAGCATGTTAACACTAGGCTAGTATCTTTCTGAGCCACAGCTGTCCATGCTGGCGTGCTTCTGGATGCTGCAGTCAGAGACCCCTCCTGACAAGGAACATCAAAGGGAACTTCCGTAAGGAACTCCCATCAGGGTAAGCACAGCAGGCTCTGAGAAGAGAAGACTTTGTCACCTGAAAGTCCTGCTGATACAAGTGTGGTCACAGATGTACAAATGTGCCCTGTTCAAACAGTGGGCATACCATTCATCTAAGATACAAAATACAGGAGCTCCAAAGAAATACTCTTTCTGTTGCATTCCTTCCACCCTTCCTTTTCTGCTCTTCCTATCAAACTACAGAATCAAAAATGTGTTTGTCTTAGGATTTATGTGTATTATTCTGGTTTTTATTAACAACTTTCACAACTGCAGCCATCAGCACTGTCTCTTCCATGTTGCAAGAGAAGTTTTAAAATGGTGTTTGCAAAAGAGAAACAGATTATAAGTTTACATGGGGATATATTGCTTAGATCAGAAATACCAAAACACCTACAGTTTTTAGTAGCCAGAACACATTTTATAGAAAGAAAGAACGAAAGAAAGAAACCAAAACAAACAAACAAAAAAGCAAAACAAACAAAAAAAGCAAAACAAACAAAAAAAAGCAAAACAAACAAAAAAGCAAAACCATGAAACAAAACAAAAAAACCACCAAACAACAAAACTAAAACCATCGAATAGAATATTATACCCTGTATTTTCAGCTGAGAAACTGAGCAGCAGATGTTGGTAAGCAACGAGTAATTTAGATGTAATAATTAGTAGGGAAAGTGCTTTAGTGTGGGGCAGCAAAACGGCACTGACATGCTCTGATTTGACACAGAAAGCAAAGAAAACTAGATCACGGAAGAATTTTGTGTAACACAGATGGAAGAAACAGGAAATAGCATGTGTAAAGAGCATCATTGCAGATTTCTATAAAGGTTTAATTTACATGTAATTCTAAAGAGATCAGAGCTTTACAACTGAGATATAAACTGGAAGATAAAGGTTTTATGATCTACCATCCAGGAATAAGCTGAGTTCAATAAACGTCTGACCAGTTAGCAATCAACACTAGTGCTTATGGCATGGCACAGCATAAATTAGCAGTCTTGAATAAACAGATACATTGTTCTTAAAACCCTGTTGGGAAAATCCAGTATAAAATACTCCACAGTAACAAAACACAACATTATTCTTAGTTGTAATCACTGCTGATGAGTAAGACTATAAAGGACAAGCTACTCTAAACTACCTTCCCTTCAGACAAACGCCTTATTTAAGATCTTAAAACTGGTGATTTTATATATTGAAAGTTAAAAACCTCCTTCTTAATTTCTTACTATAGATTAATTCTTTGGGCTCAAACCCAGAAGACAAAAAATAAATATTTACATCTTCACCAAATTTGTGCAAACTGCAGAGATACCAGACTTGCTCACAGTTCTCAGGCTAATCAGGCCTGCTTGTGTCATAGGAATCCTCCTTAAGCTTGACTTTGGGTTGACTTTGAAGTTTATGAGCTGAAAAGCAGCTAAATTAAGCAGAACAAAACAAGCAAATGACAGCTAAAGAAGCATTAGACCCAAGTCTATCCATTCAATTAATTTGCAGTTTTACCCACTCTTCTGTTTAACTGCTTTGTCAAAATTCTGACAGAAGTGCCATATGACTGTATGCTATGCACACCAATAAGCTAAATATCTGACATAAAGACAAGATACGTAATTCTGCACAACAAAACACAGTAAAAACTAATTCCCACTCAAACTCTTAATGAACTTAGTTTACTTTCCAATGTATGCATTTTCTTTTTACTGGCAATTTTAAATTGTAGTATTTTATAAAGAAACAAATTAAGACTCAAAAAAAGGAAGTAAAATATTCAAGATCCGAAATATGGAGCAAATGTACAAATTAGAAAAGCCTTCAAGGGAAAAAAGCATATGAGACTCACAGGATACTGACAATCTTTTGTCTTATTATAATATCTATTAGAATTCATCAACCTAAATAATATGTGAACCCAATTAAGATATGAAATCAGTCTCAAACAGGACACAGTGCTATTTCTGTCATGTCCAGCAGCTTTGTCCTCAATTACTTCAAACAACCTCAAGTTGCCTCCTCAAACTTTCAATCCAGTTTATCACGTCAAATGTTGCTTGAGATATACATTGATCAAATAAGAACACCAACCAAAGACTGGTATTGAGACTACATAACCCTTTTCAGACAGGTTTTTTCAATTATTACAAATAAGTAAGTTATCAGTAGAGATGATACTTGCAGTAACTACGCATTTCTAACAGATGAATGTTCACTTCACAAAGCTACCTCTAGTGAGATCAAAAGCAGGAAGATGAAATGTGTTGAGTAAGTTTAAAGAAATTTATCAATAAGCCTTCAGGAGTATGCTTATACAGAAGAGTGCGAATCAGTCTTGTGTCTCATACAGATAAACACTCTGCTTTTGTTTTTTGTTTTTTTCCAGAAAGATAGAGCACAATATCTATATAAGGTGCATTGTAAATTTACACAGGGCAGGAGGAACATAGAGTCCCACCCCTGCACTGGCAGGGTGAATCTACTCCATGTATCTGTCTTGCATCTCCTGAAGGTGAAGAAAAAAAAAAAAAAAAAGAACAAAAGAGTGGTTTGCATCTTCTTTGTGCATCCACTTTAGTAAACATATTCTACTTAAGTTTCCACAGCACTCCTTACTGTCGTGAAGAGATCCTCCCAGTTAAAAAAGTGTAACTTCTAACTTTGTAAAAAATACAGCTGAAGTATGTTAGCTGCATTACTGTCTCTAGCACAACTTAGCAGATTTCCGGGCCTGCTAAGTTGATGTGACTATGTACACTGCTCTTTGAACACAAAAAGAGCTTGAGCTAAAGAACTTCCAACAAACACATCCAGGTACTCCTTTTTTTTCAGAAGCATTATATTTGTACCAGGTATGGACAGATATTTATAGGGACAATAAAACAAGTCTTTTCACTCAAATACAGTCCCACTCCTGTTCTCCACATCATAGAAACACCTGAACAATTAAAAATTAAAAAAAAAAAAAAAAAAAAAAGGAAAATTGTGTTTCCATCAGCAATATTACTCCCAAAGCAGATGACTACACATTCCATTAACTGTATTTACTTTCATATGATCAAGTGTTGTGGTTTGAGCCTACCTAGCCACCAACAAAGCAACCATGCAGCTACTGTTCACTCCTACCTAACCCCTCCCCGCCATGGGATGGGTGGAGAAACCATAAGGAAAGGCTCAAGGGTCAAGAAAAGGCCAGGGAGGGCTCACTCAGGAATGGGCAAAAGACAGACTTGACTTGGGGAAACAAAATGAATTTAATGTAAAGAAAGCCACCACCAATTCACCAATTGAATCAGCACAGGACAATGATAAAAACATGCCCCCCACCTCCCATGTTTCTGGGCCCAGCTCTGCTACCTCCTCCCCTCGAGCAGCCCAGGGGGAAACGAATGGGGGTTGCAGTCAGTCCCAGTAGGTTCCATGTTGTTCCTGCCACTCCTCCTTCCGCAGAGGAAAGACTCCTCACAGTCCTGCCCTGTGGCAACATGGTGCATCTCCCACGGGAGACAGTCCTCTCCATGAACAACTACTACTATCATGGCTCCCTTTTGCAGGCTTTAGTCCTCAGGCATGGGCCTACTTCAAAGTCATGGACTTCTTTGGGATCAGTCCCCTGTTTCAGCATGGGGTCCTCCAGGGGCTGCAGATGGGATTCTGCTCCATCACAGATCTCTAACAGCTGCAAGGACTCAGCCTGCCTTCTCACCATGGGCCAAAGGTGAATGGCTGCTCTGGTGTGCCTCCCTCCTTCCTCACTGACCTTGGAGTCCACATGGTTATCTCTACCATGTCCCACTCCATTCCACACAAAAGAGGTCCCAAAAAAAAGGATCTTACCCAATAGTTTTATCCTCTTAAATACATTATCACAGAGGCACATACTGGGTTGGCCTTGGACAGAGGCGGGTCTGACACATGGAGCTGAGGGAGCTTCTTGAAGCTTCTTATAGGAGCTACATCAGTAGCCCCCTACTAAAAAACCTCAGGCACAATCCCAACACATCAACACGATTAAGGTATGTTGAGCAATTAATGAACACAGTATTACAAAGCACATGCAAAACCAAAAGCTTTTTTCCACAATTTAAATTTATGCACTGACAGAAGTAATTCTTCTTTAGAAAATGATTTTCTGACAAGTTTTGAAAGCTTAGATGCAGATGTACTTATCTGTCCTCTAAAGCCAAGATAAACAACAGCACAAGCTTTTTTGCATGCGTGGCTGATTTTCAAATCATGCTTTGAAACAAACTAATAATTATATATAACTAGAAACAGAAAAATGTCCCTAATTCACACTACTGACTGGAAAACCATTGCCAATGACTAAATCAGAAGAGTAACAAAAATGCATTAAAAAAAACCCCAAAAACAACATAACAAAACCAAACCTACAAATGGCTTTGCTATATGCATCACAAAAACTGGTTTGTACCTACAGTTTGACTTCAGCTTAATTCCTATTACTTGAAACAACACATCACCAGTGCAATAACCAACTTACTATGCCACAGCCTTGTAAAAAAGTGTTGGTAGATATCAGAATCATATGCTTAAGGACCAAACAAAAGAAAAAATGGTTGAGAGTATTTTTAAAGGAATATATGTCAAATTTTAGACAAAATGCTGGGTCAAACCTTAACATCTAATTTGTCCAAATCTAGTGAGATTTTTCTCAATGCAAATCTCACTCTCATTCTGTTATGCAGATTTTGTGTCCTAACAGACTGGCTTGTAGCCTTGTCTCTCGAAGACAGAAGGGTCAGGTGCAGACTCTGAAATGCAGTTTGAGGCAACATCATAATTTACAGCTATCAGTAATCTAAAGCTTATTTGTTAAGTCTAAATTCTGGAGTGGGATTTCCATTATTTTCATGCTTAAGTTGTGAGGTGGGGAGATCAGAGAATTACAGGTTAGTGAAGCTCTGATACACTGGATAAACAATCATATATTAGGTCCTATGCCATGTATTTCTTTGAAATAATGTAGAAATTAAAATAGTTATAATTATTTTGTCTCACTTCTAGCATTTTGCAAAACTGAAATGTGTTACTTCGATAAATGGTAGCTAAAAAGTCTGAATATTATTCTACATTACACACTATAAGATTACTGTACTTTCAATCACTTGGGAAAAAAGATGAAACACACATGTGCTAGACAGGCCTGCATCGAGATGCTGTATCATGACAAAAAACCCCCAAACACAGAGATACTGTGTCGGGTTGACCTTAGCTGTCTGCTGTCCCCTTCCTAAACAGGACAGGGGAGAAAATAAGATGAGAATGCTTAGTTTTTGTTGCCACAGGCAAAACAGGCTTGACTTGGGGAAAGAAACAAACCCAAAAACTGAAGCACGTTCACTTCCTCATTCCCAGCTTCTCTGCATCCCCATTGTACCTCAGCAGTCGAGCAAGGCTGAGTTCAGGGGTTGTGGTAAATCCACAGCACCTCCTCATGGTGCAGTCTGGACACCTGCTCCACCACGGTCCTCTCCGGGGGCTGCAGCGGAATCCCTGCTCAGGTGCCCGGTGCACCTCCTCCTTCTCTCACCCTGGAGCTCGCAGGGCTGTTTCTCACGCTTTTCCCCGTACCCCTCCCTGCTTGTGCAGCGTTTCTCCCTCCCCTACCTCGGCTTTCCCGGAGCGCCGCCATCGAGGCCGCGGGGCTCGGCCGTGCCGTGCGGCGGGTCGGGTAGGTCCGGCTGGGACGGGCTGTGTCCGGCACACGGCAGCCCCGGGCCCTCCCCGCAGCCCCCTGACGGCCCCTGGGCACCTGAGGCCAGTACGAGCAACAAAGTGCCTTTATAACCAGGACTGTCAAGGCTGCAAAATTCCCAATGAAATCTGGACAACAATCAGCTGTAATTTGTTAACAAGTAGATTATAGTCCATCCCTATTTCCCTTTCAGTCTGTGCTCAAGGTCAGTACTCTAAGTTAGTTCTCTGACTTGTCCTGCAGCATGGAAAAAGGATAAATCTTGTTTACTTTTTTATTTACTTAAAGCATTTTGCTTGAAGTAGACCTCTCCATTTTAACTGAGTCTATTATAAAAGTATGTGTATGTGAAATTTCTATCGATAATATTAAACAGATAAAGGAAGAAGGCATACTACAGGGGACATAAGAAGTGCTTTTTTATTGACATACACAATAATTGATTAGGTTTCTCAGCTTCTGTGGCTAGAAATTCTGATGTATTCCTTTTAGGATTACTAGTTAGCTTTAATTTCCTTTCAACTTTTGCCTCTGGATAAGCTCAACTATTCCCAAGAAGAAACACTGATCAAGTACATTTGTCATGCGAACAACTGTAATAAGGTAATTCATCATAGTCTGTCAAGAGTCTTATTCCAGGAAGACTGCTGCATTTTTATCCTTACTTAAAAATCTGTTGTCACTCCTGCTGAAAATTTTGGTAGACACTTTGGACATGTTTAAAAGCCCTTCCAAACTGATAGTGGCAGATAATTAAGTTATCAGCTATCAAAGCCTTTTTTCACTCTCTGCAATGTTTATGACACCATGAACCTCTCTGGCTGGTTTAATCTGACTTGTTCAGAATGTGTGATCCCTTGTTACTTCTCTTTTTCTTTCTTAATGGTAGCCAGTGCCCAGTGTAATTCACTACAACAAATGAAGCTCTTCTGGAAAGTCTAATTGAGCAATTTTGTTTTCTTTTCAAGGTCTGAACTCAACCACATCCCACAATTCATTCTTCAGCTTCACAGTGGCAAAAGAGTTACTTGAAGGCAAAGCAAGCTAGATTTTAGGTTTCCAAAAAGAAGAATAAATGAACAACGGCTCAGAGTTGTGTGTGGGTGAAGGTGGGAGTTGTTACTGAGGATATCAGTAATGCTTATTTTTTTGTATATTCTCCAGTCAAACTATTTTACTGTGCAACCTTGGCAGTTCACCCACATATTGGGTGCAAAAGTCCATGTACTCTTCCTATATTTTCTCTTAAATTTCTCTTACAGTACTCTGTGGATATAAATACTATCCTTCAAAAAAATCTGCTTTTTGTTCATAAAAAAATAGGGCATACAGTTTTAGCACTAGTGAACAATCTCACAAATGGAAATGCACTGAAAAAAATACTGGGAAAGAAGCAGGTTCTATTTTCATCTTCCAGAAGCAGCATTAACAATAGGAAGGAGAAAATGAACTCAATCTTGCAGATCTATTGCCTCACAAACACAAATGGGGCATAGTTTTAATCCTTGCACCTTGTCCATCAGCACCTTTTATCTGTGGCTTTTCAATATAGCAATGCAAGCCTAATGACAAAGTGATCTTAAAAAGCCAGAATCAATTTCCAGTTCAGTCACAGCTGTCAAAAAGGCAGGGAGAGACATTAGATCTGATAAGCAAAATTAAAAGTAACATCAGTTAAAGCTACTAGTAGATACATAGGGTAGATTGCTAGCAATGCCATACAGTCTGTGTGTAATTGGTTTATTAACATTTATGAAAGATGAAGCAGAATGCCACAAGATTTATCCCAAAGCAAGGCTTCACCAAGTGTGAAAGATGGGGCTTCTGCATCAGAAGATAAATGAGCACTGTTCCTAATACTGTGGAAAAGGGAAGGAGCCCTGATAGCTCTAGGTGAAGGAAGGACCATTCTTAATGCTTACTTGACTGATAATGAACAGAAACAATAATTTCAGGGAAACATTTCAAAAGACTCAAAAAAAGAGTTAAGTGTTTATATTCCACTTGAAGACAGTATCTTATTCTAATTTCTTCATATTCTGAACTGAAAATCTAGTGTCTGCTGTGTTGTAAGTATTTACTATTAGGAAAAACCTCATTAGTCATATATATGGCTGTTATTCACCAAGACTCTAATGAAGGCAAAACTACTGGAGTAAACACAATGAGTCAGAATTGCAAAGAATACCAATGTATGTTTCCAAATAACATTAATTTTTGGTGTAAAAGCTGTATCAATTTTACAGCATAGCCAAGCATAGTTCTTATTGCCACAGGGACCTGGGGACCATGACAACAAATTTCAGGAAGCTGGATTTTAAAGCGGAGGCACTCCTATCTCAAAACAATCACTCTATCCAGGGAGTTATAAAGACAGCCTAAACAATGTGAGGCCATAAAATGTTTGACCTCTTTCCCACAAACCGATAAATCAGGGTGCCAAAGAACCACAACACTATCAAACTGATGAAACTATGAGTCTGGCGAGAAGGACTCCAAATACAATTGGGAAGCACTTCATTTCAGATTTCCAGTGGGAATTCTCAACACTAGATACACTGAATTCCTACTCAACATTTCTCTGTGTGTGGCCATCATTAGTTTTAATTATTTCTGACATTTTGTCTATCATACTGGATCCTTGGAGAAAAGTAATGAGTCTCCTCATGTGACAGGTGAAAAGAACGAAGATCATATTAAGATGCTAGAAATAATTAAACTGCATGATCTTACTAACTATAAACCCCATAAAGGATCCCATTAAACCACTTGCAACTACCAGTGTGACTACAGAAATCTCCTCATTAGCTATAAAAGCCAACTAGCAGCATCTTAATTCTGGCATTTCAATTTCATTAGTTGACTGCGTATGCTTGTTCCAGATTTAATATCATCAATTGTCAATTGTCTGATAACGATGAGTATGTCAGTAACAGACAATTAATGAGGGCTACTTACCTGAGGAGCCGAGCCCAGTCATTTCCTAACTTTCTTTTAGAGTGACTGTGAAAGCAGTTTGTTAAATCTATCTTTAACCTTTTCCTGAAGGTCATGAGTGTACTATAATAAAACTTAATCAGCTTTTTGGAAAGAATATACCAATCAGTTAAAATCAAAAGCTTTGCAAAGTACAAATTACAGTCTCTCTATTCCCAGCTTACTGAGAGAAACACTGTGGGATAGTCTCAGGAAAAATTCAGCAAAGAAGTCTAACAGTCTGTATTTTCTTATCTTAATAGAATTTTACAACAGCATTGAATGCTTCAGAAATACTACTAAGGAGAAAAGCTAATTGGCAGAAGATTATAAATTTTATTTCCATATTCAGCAAAATAAGTACAAGATAATTTATTATTATATTAAAAACTATAACTCAGTGGGTAGAGACAGAAGACTGCAAAAATAATTTAAAGTACTTTTCCTCTGAGAAATATTGTTTTATGAGATAGTAACATTTAAAACACTTAATAAAAAACACTGATACATAAAAATAGACTGTTTTCTCCTTATTTCTACACATAATGCATTTAGTACGCAATGTTGTGGATATACCTGCCCACCTATGCATACAAAGTAGTATGAAATAAGCAAATGTGTACTTAAATTTCTACTTTATGAACTAAATTCTCTACCTGCCATTGACAATGTTCATACAACGCCTCTTTTCTAAGGAATTAATACAGGTGCATAAAAAAACCATCTAAATGCAATCCTTTGAACAGTTCTGCTGACTTTGGCAAATCAAGTTGATTGTCTCAGTCCTAACTGATGTGTCTGATTACTTCAGTGTTGTCCCAGACATGACCAAAGATGGACAAGAAATAAAATGTTACAGTAAGTTGTATTTCTAGATGACAAAAGCCTCAGAACCCAAAGAGTACTGAGGTCATTCTCCATGGTCTTTTACCATTCGAATGTTTCTTAACTGGCACTCTTTTGGATCTTTGTATCAAAAGAATATATTAAGCAAATTAAATTGCTGTATTTCTCCTGGGGCCACCACTTATGCAATATATTATAAAGGGATGATTATGTTGCCCCTTTGTTATTGCCAGACTTTGTCTTAAAATTAAGTATTATTTGACATAAACTTTCATATGTGTTAAAATTAATTAAAATAACAGACACTAAAATGCAGACAGTAGCACAGTGATGACTTGACATGCTAATTGTGACTGCAGTTCTCTTACTGGTGACTAGCACTGTAGTATATACATGTTTGATATAAATTTTATTTCAGCTATCAGACACCAAAGACAACTTGTGATCAAATTTGGATGACCAATTCATGTGATATGGACAAACACAAAATAGAACTCCAATATATTTTATATCTTCTTATCTATTCTCTTACTTATGTAAATTGTCAGCAGATACTTGACCTAAACGTTTAGAAGTAGAATAATCACTTAGCCAATACTGGAAGCAGCTTATATCAATCTATAGAATTCATAACTATAGAAATGAAAATAAATATAAAAAAAAAATAATAGTAATTAAAAAAAAAAAATCTGAGGAATGATTCTGCAAATTCTTAGGTAGAGGGCCAGCAGAGCATGGCATAGTAATATTACTATCAAACTACAAATGCACAAAAGGCTCAAGTTTGTATAAATATTTCTGACCATGAGAAAAAACCAACCATGATACATTTTTGTCAGCCAACTTCAGCAGAATATCCAAACTCAGTAATAAGGTATGGACATACAAGCACAAAAGTATGGAGTTTATATTGAAATGCATCTGTTTCCTCCCAGAGATCTTGAGAAACAACTAAAAAGCCACAAATATAAAACTAAAACATGAAGGAAACAAGCCATTGAGAGTATCTTGGGTTTTAATATCATGTCTAGTAATTGTCACAGTTCTCATCAGATATTGTTACTATTCAGAATTGATACAGTCATAAAGCCCTGATTCTTGAAATCATGTGTGATGGCAGTCAACAAGAACAGAAAGAAACCTTACAAAAATAGCTTTAGTAGGAATGAACATGCTAAGTGATTTATTTAGAAAAAAAAGATCAGGTATGTCCATTCTCTGTACTTTCTTCATAGAGAACAGACTTTCAGAAGTAGTATTCTTATTGAACTTGTCCTGGTTTGAGTGATAACAGAACTAATTCTGTTCAGTAATTTTACTTTTCAGCTCAGTTCTTCTAATCAACTGCACTTTCTGAAGGTAGCAGCCTGTTCTCACAGTGTCTGCTTCTAGCAGTGATAACACCTCACATTTAGAGTTACTACCAGGGATTGGTGTGCAGACCAAGGCCACTGCTGGATCTTGTGTACCACATTGGGGGGTGCAGAAAAGTAAAAGGCTGCAC
>WTSP01024148.1:0-17460 GCA_025331215.1 Actenoides lindsayi | reverse complement strand
ACCACAACTCTTTGGACTTGTCCATCTAACCAGTTTTTCACCCAGGAAAGTGTATGCCCATCCAAGCCAAGAGCAGTTAATTTCTCTAACAGAATGCTGTAGGAAACAGTGTCAAATGCCTTGCTAAAGTCAAGATAGAAAACATCCACAGTCTTGCCTTCGTCCATCAAGTGGGTCACTGTTTGTAGTAGTGGTCATCACTCCTGAAGTGCCGTGATGTCAAAGTAGTAGGCAAATGTTATGCATTGTGGTGTTGTCAAATCAGAGGCCTGTGACACCTGTGAATTACTAAACCAATGTAATCAACAAGAGCATGAAGTATTTTGTGACTCTGGTGGCATAGCCAGACATAAAGAACAAGCATATTGCATGAGTATGTCAGCAATGCAACCTCTGAAGGGGATAATCACAGAATCACGGAATGGTTTGTCTTGGAAGGGACTTTAAACATCACCCAATTCAAAACCCTCTGCCATGGGCAGGGACACCTTCACAAGACCAGGTTATCAAAGTCCCATCCAACCTGGCCTTGAACACTTGCAGGGAGGGGGCACCCACAACCTGTCTGGACAACCTGTTCCAGTGTCTCATCACCCTCACAGAAAACTTCTTTCTTATATCTAATCTAAATCTACTCTCTTTCAGCTTAAAGCCATTACCCCTTGTCCTATAGCTTAATGTTTCATGAATGATCATGTTTGACAACACCAAGTAATCTGTCAAATCTAGTGTTCTGCATCTGGTAGTAGTAGGATGCCTAAAGACACTGCAAAATATAAGGCAAACAATATTATATCTCCCTTTTTCTCTTTTTTCTACAGCTCGAGTGAGTTGTGTCTCAGAAGGTTTTCTGGAGTCAGAGTTGATATCCTTTTGCTTAGTGAAAATTGGTATTAATGCATTTAGCTAAAAACTCAGCTGTCACGATAGCAATGTTCTCTGATTATAAAGACTGATCTTTTTCCATCTGGCAGCCCTACAGTGCCCATTCACTAGCACTTACACCATCTCAGGGATGCCCAAAACAGTGAGGCTGTGATCATGGAATACGGCATAGGAGTTTCCCTCCCGGAAGTGCACCAACTGCTAGATTTGTCATCCCAGGTGCAGAGAAATATTTCAAACAGCCATGATGGCTTCAAGCAAACAAAATCTACAGATTTTCTACAGTTTTCTATCCTGAGGTCATGCCATTTTTCCTCAAATCAGTATCGTATCGGTCCAACACTTGTGTAGAGACCAGTAGCATCTAATTAGTTTTAACATCTCGTATTCTAGAGTTTGTATTTATCTGAGTTTGAGAAAGCAAGCTTAGCACTTAAGGAACAAACAAGGTGAATAAGACCCTACCTTCTTTGGCTAACTACTACAGCAACCAAACAATTTCCTAAAAGAGATCATGAATAGAAACTTTAGGACATAAAACTGAAGTGAAGGAATGTCATGAAAATCATGTGTGCTCCATATGACGGTTGCTTTGGAGACACTGATGCCACATGCAATTTAAGTTTCATAAACAAGAGGTAAAATGCAATTAAATACCTGACTGTCTCATCCAGTGGCTGAACACAGCTACTGCTCATTGAGTTTTGAAGTAATGATGGGTAGAACTGATTATCAAAGCATGTTCTAGCTACAGCTCAAATTGATGGAGGATGTATTTAAGCAGAATATATTTATACAAGTCTTGATCTTATCCATAATGTTGGGTAGAGCTTTTCAAATTGTTAGTGACTAACTATGTAGCAAACTGAGTTGTCTTACATTTTCTCTATCAGCCCTGTGTTCTTCCTCAGGGTATATATGGCTATATTATATATTGTATTGTATAATTTAGATCATAGAATTCAACAGTTAATGCATGTAAACATACATCTTCATCCCAGAAATCTGGTTTTGTGTGGGTTTTTTTTCTAAAGTTACAATAAAAAAAAAAATGATCCAAGTTTTATAACATTATTCCTTCTTTATGTATGCATGGTGGAACTTAAAATAAATAAATAAGAAACTAATAACAGCAAGTAACTTTTCTTCAACAGTCTCAGCCACATGTAAACACAGATGTGTGATTCCAGACATGAACTGTCTCTCAAAACAGTTATTCAAACAAATCCTTACTAACCTAGAAATCTATCTATGCCAAATAATGGAAGCCATGAATGTATTGGAACCAGAGCGTCACTCAGCGGAGAAAGCTGATGGTACACCACATAACAAAGGAAAGCCCATGGTCCTCAGGTGGAGCTGTTTTAGGTGGCACATCCCTTCATGCAACACAATGTTCTTCTAACTTACTTTTCCCTGATTTCCAAACAAAACAGATCAGGCCAGTCATCTGTAGCAAGAACACAGAGAAGACAGGGTGATAAAACTACAGCACAAATAATATACAAAATATGGGTTTGCCTGCAGGAACCAGCAGGGAGAGTCTATCTTATAGTTGGCAGATGTATAGCATTGACAAACAAATTAAAGGACACATCTGAGTTCAAAGACATTCTCAGCTTGAAGCCAGCTGATACATTTTCTCTGTAACAGTGATGTTCTCAGACCCTAGAATTACAAGGAAAAAAAAAAGCAGCATCTTATATTCTGTGTTTTCAGAAGGTGGCATCCCCTCAGAAAATGCCAAGAAGCTTAAAGCACTCTACTACTGAAGTCACTGAATAAGATGGTGCAGCATCTACTTGTAGTAAAAGAAACAGAAATACAACAGGGAATATAATTCCAGACTTGATTATTTTATTTCTTAGACTATTGCTAACAAGTAGTTTACAGTAGAAACTGATTTACTGTAAAATAACATGATGCATATATGTAGTTCAGAGTAAATGTAAATAAGAGATCATTTGTGGATAACTTAAAAAAGATACATTTGACAAAGTGTTCTGAGTTACTATTTTTAATACAGCAGGATGAAGTTAGTGGGATATCAACAATTAGAAATTCCATCTGCAGGCAGTGTTGCAACACTAATATCTAACATGTCAGAATCTCTAAATAATAAAGTTGACATAGCAGTGAGACGTGTTCAGGAGGTACTCACTACAATTTGTCTGATTTTAAATATAACATATCTCTTCTCCTGTATCCTGTCAACATATTTTTCACATTTTGTGGTTTTATCTGTTTCTCAAAGGAGGCAGAAAATTATTAGCATTATGCTGGGCAGATAACTGATAACTGTTATATGAGTATCATCACCAACTATGTGGAACTGCCCTCCCAAAATCATGAAATAGCCCTATGCAACTAAAGTAATTACTGGTGTCATCCCTTAATATGACACGGAGACAAACCTGCATGTTAAACTGACAGGGCTAACTCAAGATTTCTAGTACTCACCAGAAAAAAATGACCATTCTTGTCTCATTATTAGAAGCTTCACACCTTCAAATTATAAAGATCACTTAAATTAAAATGAAAAGGAAAATGTTACAACTTTCACGAACTGCATCATTTTCATGGCAGCGTGTGATCATGTGAAGCTGGACAACTTATTTGTACAAACACACTTCTTTGCCAATAAAGGTTAAATGTCAGCAATAGTAATTTGGTTTTTTAAGAATCTCTTTTTGCTAAAGCTCTAATTCATTTATCACTATTTATGATACTTGTTTATCCTTTATACATTGGTAGGTCTAAATATCAAATCACCAAGATGAGTACCACATATTGATTCTGTTAATTCTTTACATGAAAGGCTTACATGTATCACTTTCTTTACTTTGATAAAATCTTTGATAGAGCGTGTCCAAAGAAGAGCGATGAAGTTGGTGAAGGACCTATAGCACAAGTCTTACGAGGAGCAGCTGAGAGAGCTGGGGTTGTTTAGCTTGGAGAAAAGGAAGCCGAGGGGAGACCTTATTGCTCTCTACAACTACCTGAAAGGAAGTTGTAGAAAGGTGGGGGTTGGTCTGTTCAACCAAGTAACAAGTGTTAGAACAAGAGAAAATGGCCTTAAAATGTGCCAAGGAAACTTTAGAATAGATATACGGAAGAATTTCTTTACTGAATGGGTTATCAGGCACCAGAACAGCTTGTCATGGGAAGTGGTTGAGTCCCCGTTCCAGAAGGTATTTAAGAGTCACATAGATGTAGTGCTAAGGGATATAGTTTAGTCAAGGTCTTTTTTAGGGTTAGGCTAATGATTGGACTAGATGATCATAAAGGTCTTTTCCAATCTAGGAAATCCTGTGATTCTGTGAAAATTAGGCAACAAGTGGAGTTGCTTTGAACCACTTAGGCTAGACACAGAAGTTAATATAGTATCATGAGTGAACATGGAACCCACAAAGAAAGATTTTATGAAAGGGTTATTGAAAATATTTTATTTCTTTATGTAATGACTGAAGGTAGAGAAAGGAAAGTATCTTTTTAAAACTGATTTAATAATGCTGTAATTATATTGCTTTCTGTCAGATTACTCTTACCTTTCACAACAGACACTATCTCTGGTCCAACATCCCTTTATATATTCACTCTTTTTGGAAGGTTAATACTTTCCCACTTCCTTGGAAATCAGTGGAAAATTTTCCACTTAATTCTATCTCTAGTTTTGACTTCAAATGTCCTCCTACTCATAATACAGAAGGAGTATCTTATAATCTGTAATGGGAATAGGGGCTTGAGGACTACTAGTGTTCTTTATCTTTGAGCAGTATGCCTCACACTGCTGGATTGGAAACAGTATTTATCCAAAACCCACAAAATTACATGTAATGAAACTGCAATGGATTTAATGACAATATTTCAGTTGCACTGGCTTTCACAGCATAGATAGAGTACAGGTGGGTGTTAGTATGTTTCAGATTTTAAAAACTAATTGACAATAAGGAATTATACCATGTAAACCAAGGCAAATGTAGCATGACAGACCCATGAAAGTGCATAGAGAAGAACTGTATGTTTCTGACAGCAAAAAATAGGATAGTGGCTGTGTGTAAGTGATGGTGGTAAGAACACCAATGTGGTGGCAGCCCAGCAATAATGATGCTCCTAGAAATCTCTGTCTCTCACCAAACTAGAGTCCTGAGTATATGTCCAAGGAGGAAGGCATCCTTAAATTAATTCCTTCTCATTTCAGACCCTGCTTCTCTCTCCTCTCTTACAGTGCAAAAGTCCTTCAGTATTTCCTGCCCCTGAACGCCCCACAGTCTTCTTAGCCAAAACATTTTGGACAGCTTTTGAAAACTTTTCTAGTGTTTCTGTGATCCAGTCCTAGTGCTCTCATTTGGGTACCAACATCCACTAACCATCTGAGCCCACTTCCTCATCGAGCTCTCATTTGCAGAAAAAAAAGGCCCAGCTCTAATTTCTGACTGTGATTAAAATTTTCCCTTGCAGCATTCTGTGGGAAGAAAAGGAGTACAGGTGTGAAAGCCAAATGTGAAGTAGTTCCAGCCATCACTTCTGCATGGATCATGGCCAGAAGAGACTATACTAGGGAAGATTTTTATACATAGAGAAGGTTGCCTGGTGGCACAACATGGCTCTGCTTTCATTCAAATTTAGACAAAGGCAGAGACTAGATGTGATTGGAAGTAGTAGTTGACTATGGTTATTTCATTTTTTTATGGAGAGAACTAACAAAACTGCTCAGAAGCAGTGGTTTGCTTTGCTGGCTTTATAAAAGCAAGTCTTGAGTCCTGTACTGTGCAGTAGGAAGGAATTCCAGCAGACAGGTTACACATCTTTCATATCTCCAAGAAAGCATCCTTCCTTCCCTATATAGCACACCTCTTCTCTTTCCAAGTGATGCTTACACCCACAGCAGTGACACTGCTTAGCCATGGCACAATTCCACTGACTTTCCCCTTCCCTGTTTTATACAAGTGTTATCTTTGACAGTATTCCCAGTGCAGAACAGGGAGCCAGGAAACCATGACTATGTGCTGGATGGAGTACTTTGTTAGTGCAATCTAACCAGCTCACATAAGAAGACTTTGGTTAAACACGAGCAACTAAACATCATTCTTTGAATCCTTGAAAGTTTCTAGTTACAAGTACAGGTTGACGTTGCCACTTCTTTTGTTCCTAAACAGATTTAGAGGAGTCTGAAAGTGAGCAATACAATTGCATATTTTGCTGTATAGAGATAACCTTTATGTAAGTTATTCAGTGAGGCTGAATCATGATACAGTGCTATTCTGCATGGCTTCTTTTGCAGCTTTCACTGCCATGGTACCCAAGTGACTTCTAGTAGCACATTAAGCAATGTGCCTGTCACTCGTCAGGCAAGTTCACTCCATCTCTCATCCTTTCCCCTGTATAGGGAATAGGAGCTTTCAGTTTCTGTTTTTCATCTTTCTGAGTGAAATATCTCAGTCACTATACTTTATTGAGTAAATGATGATGGAATGGTTTGTAAGTTTCTGTCTGTAATAAAACCAATTAAGCCATCTCTAAACTAACACTTCCATTTCACACTAACTACATCAGTTCTGTTGATCTGAGAAGACAGATATATTTTCAGATTATGTCATAAAAAGGGTGCACGTAAGGAAAATATTAAGCAGGGAAATACTGCAGTTTTTGTATAATCATTTTTATTTCAAAGTAATGAAAGGTTAATGTGCGTACAAGTCAAATAAAGACTCGGAAAAAATAGCTCTTTTGTCTAGTTCTGTATTCACACTTGATTTAAAAAATATCTGAATGGGAAAGACTGCAGTGAAGATCAGATATCTTTTTCTAGAACACATACAGCAATTTCATTGCAATTTGATTTTCAATTTAAATGCCTAATGAAACACTGCATAAATACCAATAATAGGTAATTAATTTTAAAAAAATAGCATATGTTGTTTATCTTTGCAACAGAAACATCAAGTCATTAGCAAAGCTGGAATAATATATACGTTTCATTTTGGCATCAGAAAGATGTGCAAGAAGTGTAATGAATAGTTAAAGCAAGAGTTAAACTCTCTGATAGATATCTCTTTACTGGTCTCTCACAAAAGGAAAGGACCGCTTCCTGCTGCTTCATCCCAGCATCTTGCCATCCAAAGTAATTCTCTGTAACCTCTCTAGCTTTCAGGTAGTTACAGAATGGATCATCATCCCTAGATTATTACTTAAATAAATAGATTAATGTTCATTCCTTCTACATCTTGAACCCTTCCATCTTAAATAGGTTCAAAAGACACACCACCTTTAGCCAGGGTTTCCATCATTGTGTGACTTTTGGAGCATCCACTGACTTCAGAAGGCGTGTGCTCATCTAACATCTAGTAGAAGTTTGGCCCGTTCCCATAATGCTGTATGTGTTCATTCTGTAACCAGTCAATGGAGACTAGATAGTTCCAACAGTACGTTGAAAAAAACATTTTTATTTTAATAAATGCAGTTGTAAAGATTCAGAATTTCATCTCAGCATCTTTTTCTCTTTCAAGAACAATGAACATTTTTGGTTCCTATGCCCAATGTTTCTGAAAAATCACACAGCTGTTTATCTTACCACGTCCTACCAGTTCTTGAGGAAGTGAAACAAAACTGCATGATACTGGGGTGTTTTCCTAGAAGTAATTTGTATTTGACAAGCGTGTAGGGATGGAAAAGCATAGATACTGTATTTGTCACTGGACTGAATACAGAAAGACAATATAAGTACAAGGATTTTTTTTTGCACTGTTGCCAAGATGATAGGTACTTTATCTATTCTATAGAAAATGTATTGTCCAGTGCCTATTCAGTTGTCTGTCTGTAAAAATTCCTGTTCATAGTTCATTTTGATAGAAGTGCTATCAAACATGAAGGACCAAAACAACCAACCTGTATTACAGAAGTAATGACCATGGCCATCACATGTTGTTAATTTCAAACAATAAAAAAGCTTTAATAAGGTGACCAAAAACTGGAAGAGTTCACAATCCTGACATGTTTCTCAGCTATTGAATACTCAGAAGCAGCTGTTTGGGGTTAACTTGCAGTAAGCAGTGACTCAAAATGCTCAGGTAGGCTTCCCTGTCAAAGTTGGGTGATATTGTCATGGTATATCAGTTACACATCATGCACAAATAAGAACACCATATTGTTTTCTTTGATTTTTCATTCATGCCACTGCTGTGATATGATCTGGGAAAAACCATGAGAGTCATCACTGCAACTTATGAGTGTGGCATCAGAATCTGTGGAAGATTCAGGATAGGCGAGAAAGTAAGAGTGCCTGGGGTGATACCAGAGCTTACAAAGATGAAATAATGAAAACCAAGAAAGGCTGGAGATCTAAGAAGGGAAGTGCCTGAGAAAATGAGAAATGGCACCTGAGAGATGCACAAGTATCATGGGGAAGATGGGAAATAATCCTAGGAGCATTCAAATAGTAAGTAGAAGGTTGAAGGAATAAGCAGAAGAAAAGAGAGGCAGTGGCTGAGCAGGCTCTGAAATAACCAATAAACCATCAGCAAGGTAGGATGGTATTAGTTTAAAACAAGAAATATACCAGAGGATGAGCAAGAAAGAACAGAGAGGAAAAAAAATAAAGGACCTAGAAGAGAAGATCTGAGACACCAGTCTAGTATCAAACAGAGCAGTCAAAACCTGCAAATATTTGGGGAATATATAAAAAAGACTAACTGGAGAAGCACTGTATTGTCATAACAGCAGGACAAGTGAAACAGAACGGTTATGCACAAGAGCAGTGGAACACACTAAAATTCCTCCAATCATAAAGTTCTCTGTTACTGGCAAACAGTTTTCTTACAATAAAAATGTGAGGTATTATCAACAATATATTTCTCAAATGCAAAGTCATCACATAACTTTGTAATACCTGGCTTTATAGTAATATGAAATAAGAATTAGCATGAGAACTATAAAATGAACATGGTAATGTTGCTACTAAACCTCCTATTTAAAAGAAAATATTCTTTAACAGAAAAAAAAATGTTTTGCAAAGAAAGGAAGATTTCTAAAACCCATTAGAGTCTAATTTTAAGAACCATAACTATGATGACTAAAGACATCTCAGAAACTTGGAGCAACCATGGAATTACTCTTGACTGCAGGTAATTCTGAACTTCATCTAAATACTATCATAACTTCAGTGACTGCAGATCTCTTTATATACCTCCTCCTCTTGCAGTTCAGTGGGTGAAATGAGTCTCGGCAGCTCAGGCGGTAATTAAAACCGTGGTCTGGAAAAGGCTGGTGGAGAGCATGGGCAGCGTCAGCCTGCCTGCAGGCTTTGTAAATGCTGATGCTGAGGTTTGCCCAATTAGTTTTCCAGCACATCGCTATGTTAGGGGAAGGTGTCCATGACTGAAGAGTAAAGGGCTGCGCGCTATTCAGATACACTGCTGACCATTTCAATAAGCGAACATGTCTGGGAATGGGGGTGAGATGTTTGGATGGACTCATTTGCAACTGTACAACATTTAGTTATGAATATTCCCTGATGAAATAGTAAGCCTATTATGTTTAACGTATATAGATCATGTGTTACTTCTTCAGTGACTTACATTTGTTCCTTGAAAAGTTTGTAAATACTTTAGTATATGTAAGCTATTGCAATCTACATAAGTAAAATAGGTGTGTTATCAAGCAGAACTGAGAAGTACAAGTGCACTGATTTTTGCTCAAGTGTTATTACTGCAAAACTGTTGGATTGTTTGGTTTTCCCCCCCCTAAAAAAGGTGCTATTTTGCCCCTGTTCTTATTTGTAATCATTACAGATAAGAAAAACGAGCGCTGCTGTGTAACAGGTGAACTGCGTTTGGAAAAGGACACAAGCACAGCACATGCTCTACTTCCAAACTAAAATAAAGCAAGAGCAGAGGACCTGCTCCCGCTTCCCTGCGGCGGGAGGTACCCGCCGGCTGCCCGCTTGCCTCTCAGCCAGCTCTCCGCGTGAGAGATGATTTGTTTTGTTGATAGCCTTGCGTGATTTTTACTTTTTCAGACCACCGCGGGTTGTGTTTTGTAGGAAGCGGTTGAAGGTGACAGCGCTGTCCCTGCCGAGGTCGTCTTTAGAATATAACCCCGGTATTTGGGGGTGTTTTGGAGCGCAGGTGCGCACACCTCTCCACACCCAGGAGGCTGTACCGTGCCAGTGCAGGTGAGACGGTGCCACCGCGGCGGGCGAGCGGCCGGGGCAGCCGCTGACAGACAGCTCCGCGGAGGCCGGGACGCCATCGGCTCGGAGCTGGCGGGACAGGGCGGGGGCCGGAGGGGGCGGTGGGACCGCGAAGGCGGCGCGGAGGGGGCTCCGCGGGTCCCTCAGGGGAGGCGAGAGAAGTTCACCGCCCTCCCACCTCCCGCCCCTTCTCGCCGGCCGGGGGCAGCCGCGCCAGCCGACGCGAAGCAAACTTCATTGCCCCTGTTCTGAGCTGCGGCTCGGCTGCGGCTCGGCGGGCGGCGGCGGTTCCCGGGGCGGCGGCAGCAGCGGTTGACATAGTAACCTCTCGGCGGGGCGGGAGGGAGACGTCCCTCCGCGCTGCCCTCCCTCCGCCGGGGGACGCGGCGCTGCGAGGAGCCAGAGCTGCAGTAGAAGCGGCTTCCGCGGCGCCCTGAGGGAGCCGCTGCGCGTCCGGGCGCATCAGCCGCGGGACAACATGAGCCAGGCGCAGCATTACGCCCCGCGGAAGAGCAGCTCCCCGGCGGCCGGCACCCGGCGGAACGACAGCCAGGACTACCTGCTGCTCGACGCGGAGCCGTGCGAGGAGGGCGTCCTGCCGCCCTACGCCTTCTACCCTGTGTGAGTCCCGCCGGCCGGACCCGGGAGGTCCTCCGTCCCTCCTTCCCTCTCTCTCTGCGCGGGCGCGGAGCGGGCCGGGGCACCCCCGCCGCGAACTCCCGCGGGAGGGAGCGGGGGAGGCGGTGGCGGGACAGGTGCTGGCGGGCGGGGGGCCTGCCTGGGCTGGGGTGGGCTGGGCTCCCGCCGCGGCCGGCGGGAGGTGCCGCTGCCCGCCCGCTGCGCTCCGGCCGGGACAGAGCCCGTGGCGGGACCCGCAGGTGGGCAGGCGCGGCGGGCGCTCGGTTTCGTCCTTCCTCGACTTCCTGGCGAAAGCCGGAGGAGCAGCGGCAGCTCTCCTCGCTCGGCGTGGAGCGTGATAACCTGCCTCGCTGCAAGGCAGGCAAGGGGCGGCTTCGGTTTGCCCTGGAGAGCGGTGCGGGGAACGTCGGTCGTCCTTAAAACTAACGCTGTCTAATGCGTTTAATATAGTTACAGAAATTTCAACTCCTACGATCAGTTGCTCCCACAGAGAAAGTGCACATTACCGGCCCGTTCGTAAAACCGTAATCCTTTCATTACTGCATTTTGTCAAAATCACGTAGCCTCGTGTAATTGCATTCTCAAGTTTTGCCGGCTGGTTATAATTTAAAGTAGGGTCTAAGAACATATGCAATAAAAACTAAATGAAACGTAAATTATAAAGGTTCCAGGAACTGCAATTTCTGACATCCAGGTCAATTGACATTCAGTGTTGGCAGTGTCCCTCAGGTTATGTGTTATCAGCATGACTTCTATAATTACTAGTTGTTAATGCTTCTGAGGAGAAGCTATCCCACAGAGGGGGAAAATGGGTATTAAGCAACACAAGATGAGTCCTGAAATCTCAGGTGATTACCAAAGATGTGTACTTTTTTTTGTGCAAATTGTATTTTATTGCTTAACTGGTGAATTCCAGTTATCACCCTCTCATAGTTTTTGCTGGTTTATGTATGAGGGACTTGACAGCCACTTGCCAACTACCTGGGTGTAGGAAATGAATGAGAGTAAGGAAACTGGCAACACTCACAGCGTTAGATAATTTATGAAATTGGTTAAGAACAACAAGAGTTTTCAGAATTCACTGCTGTACTGCTATTCCTAAGTTTCTTTGTAGACTACTGTAGTCATGTAACTATAAGAGCATACGTTATGTCACATTGGACTTAAATTCTATCTCAAAATATTTGAATGCATCTGTTTAATGAATGCTTTCTGAAGAAAAACCTCATGATGGTTAGTTCAGAGAATGGTTCTGACTAGTGGACTTCAGCTGTGAACTAATATGGTAATTCTGGATTTCCTTTGCTGTATACTCAGATTAGTTGTGCAGCTCTGGCAGGATACGTTTTACGTAAGTGGTTCAAAGCATCTCTTGAAACAAAGGCTGCAAGGTCTGTGGAGTGCTGATATTTTTATTTCAGCTGTATAATCCTCTGCTAGCAGCTCTTGGTCCAGCACACAAGTGTGGAGATAACCTCTCATCACCTTACAGTGGCAATGTGGAAAACCTACATCCTAGTCAAATTTCTTTGTAGCACTAAACGCAGGAATTTGTCTCCAATTATGCCATGCCAATGACATGACTAATTCTGTGATACACGTATGTCCAGGATCCTGTAGTCCTTCCCTGATAGAAGGTGTTTCCATCAGTCTTTGAGAGAATAAACAGAAGCTACATGATAAGCATAGTGTGTATAAATTTGTGGAATGTGCCTCTTCTCAAATTTATAAAATAGATACTAAAACAAGTGCTTTAGTGAGCAGTGCTTGGTTTTTAGATGAACTGTAGGCATGGGGAAGTGGTCCTTTGGGACTTGTCTGGATATGGAAAGGAGCCAAGTCACAGGCATGTGTGGAAAATGCCTGTGCATAACCGCTGCAAGGACTTCCTGGGCTGGCAGGGGTGAATGCAGTGAATATAGGCTGCTCCAGGGTATGGTGATCACTAAGCACAGGTTTTGAATTTTCCTGCCAGAATTCCACCTACATCATGTTTTAGGTACATTTTACAGATCTATATTTTCAGCCAGAAGTCATTAGTTTTACCAGTAGCCTTTAAATGGCCAAGAACATAATCAGATGGCCCATGTTTAGGATATACCATTTGTATACTTTGTCATCTGCATGCAGTCAGAATACTTTATATGAAAATCCTCGAATGACTAGTATTTCCTGATACTGTTATGGTAAGAGTATTATATGAATCTTATCTGTAGGGTCATAAGGTCTCTGAAGATCATGAGGATACCGCTGATGGGAGGGCATGTATTAGCCTGACAGAGAAATTACATAAAATCAATATTTCATATGCTGTGAATCTACTTGGGCTCAGTGTGTGCATACCTCATCTGTCTGTCCATACATGCTTTGTCAGTGTTTATTCTTTAGCTGCTTCTTGAGAGATGTGGTGGCTCAGGGAGATGGTCATGCTGTTAAGTGCCATGTTTTTCTGTGAAAGTCCTTGTATGAATCTTTGGTGCCCACTAGACTATGAGTCTAAACCATGGCATCTGTGGATCTGTCCATTGAGATGGAGCTACGTGTCCCCTGAGATCAAATGTTTTGTCCGTATTTAAATGCAAACACAAGAAGATAACCCTCCAGATTACATCAGTTGATGTATTAAAATGTTTTAACTAAAGCTACTTACATTTTAGTTAGAATATTTCTTGGTATATCCCATTTTCTAAGGGTACTTTTTTTTTTTCCCCTCAAACTAACTGGAAAATGATAGGCATTATTTGCACGTGCAGAAATGCCTCAGGAATATCGTATGTGATGGTGATTAATGCAGAACAGTAATGCAGAGTACAGCTGATGTCCAAAAAAAGCTGAAGTGTCCTTCATTTTAAGCATTACTGAGAGAGTAACATGCTTACTGGTGTAATGTGGCACGTGACTGTCCCTTGAAAAGTAGTCTACCAGCGAATAGTTTTCCTCAAGTGGTGAGTTAGTGCATGTGCTGATGTTATTGCATTAGCAGAAAATGTTTTTCTTGTGTTGTTTTATGACTGCCTTTAAGTGGTGTAGTGTCTGGATTCTAAAATAAGCATTTTCAGAGAACTACTTCTCATATTTGTAGCAAAAGCCAGAATCCATCAACTGCTTCTTTATTTCAGTGGTGTTATTCCTGAGCCTTGATACACAGTCCCTTTATAACAGGGAATAATTGCCTGTTTAATAAAAGACACTGAACTTGCCTTTTTTCTTTTTTTTCCCCAGATGATTTTTCAGATGATTCTTTAATTATAAAATAGCGTGGTCTCATTAAAAATCAGAGTAATTGTCAGTGATTAACCCAGCTGGCTTGATGTCATGTCAATGATTTCAGCAGCACTGATTGGGTTATTCTGTTACGTTTAGGCTGAGACTGTATAGTGTGCCTAAATATTAAATTACCTGCAAATGGGAAAAATACTGAAATACTACACTCACTACAGTCGTTAACTGACTCTTGAGTAGCAAGAGACCTGACAGACTTCCTTGTATATTTAAGGCTTTCCCTGAGTTTCAGCACTTGTGCTTAACAATGTGCTTCATATCATATGAGTATGAATTCAGTACCTCTCTTTCTGAAGAACAGCTTTACTGTGTCCCAGGTGGCTGCTGCCTTTGTTGCAAGCAAGACTTCAGCAATGTACCTTGGGCTCATCAGCTGTGCCAAGTAGTCACACAGTCTTTTGGCAGTAAGTGGATAGAAGACTTCTGCCTTTGTGGTATGGTGCAAAAATGTAATTCTAATGGGATTTTGTGCTGACAAATCATGCTTTTTTTTTTTTTCCTTAATTCAGAACCTTTTGTAAGAAAGACACACTTCATGCTATCTGCAGAATAATTAAATGGCTTCCAAAAAATGAGGCTACTTTTAAAGAATTTAATAACAGTAATGATGTGCAAGGGAACACTTTTTTGATAGTAGTCTTCTTCCATCTAGTTATCAAGCCTTGCCTGGAGTCAAAAAATGTATTTCAGCATACATATTAGATTGCCTCCAGAAATACAAAAATGTGGATACATTATTGTTTTCTTCTTGTGCAAGTACCTCATTGGCAAAGAGTGTAGTTTTGTGGTTTACAACAGGATGGAAAGTGCATTTTGAGGTGTAACCCCAAATCTGAGTGCTGATGTGTGGTGGGAAAGTGATAGTACTTGTATATAAACTTCCCTGCTGAAAAAATGTTATTGAAGAACAGATTGTCAGCATGCTAAACTAGTGAGAATACCCTAATTCAGCCAGACATCTGGTTGTATTGTTTATTTATACTTTGAAATATTTTACACCGTGAAAAATAAATATGTTTTCTTGTACACGTGAGGAAGGATAATTATGCATTAAAATGTCAGTTGTAAAGTAAATGAGGCACACAAATTATCAGATGAAGATGAGGAAAAAGGGTTGTGATGTGCATAACTGCCTTGAGACTTCGATTATTCCTCAGCTTTTGTAGTTTTCAGATCAAGTGTTTCTTGGCACTATCAAGCCCAATACATACTTTAAAACTCTTTGTAAAATAATATGTTTAATAATTTCTTTCCTGCCTGCAATATAACAGTTTCTGCTATTGGCATAACAACATTTTTATCTCCAGTCTCAACTATCTTGCTTGAAATGACCTGTAAAATTATCTTCCACACTCTTCATTAGACATAATCTCTTCAGGGAGTACTGTGCAATGTGGCAGCTGTGTTTCAGATTGCTAGTCTCTTTGCTGAGATGCTATGTCCTCTGGAAATATGTTGCAGTAGTTTTGTTGATAGCAAAAAGGTAGAAGAGTTAGTATGAAGAGGGGTCATTTCCTTTTATAGCCTAGTGGAAGGAACACTTTCCTGTGAATTGGGACTAATGGATCTACTTCTACTGGGCACAGGAAAAAAAAATAAAAATCATGTCTGCATCTCTCATATTTTGGGTGGCTGAATTTAATCCTTGAAGTGTTGGGTAAAAGAATATCACCAGTATTACAAAGCCCCAGAAAATCCAGCTTTTAATTCCCTGTGCATTTCCTACAAGAATCTAGAAGAGGATGCTTGACTTTGAACTACAGGTACACTTAATGTTTTTGGTTTTTTTCTCTTCTAAATTCACTAAAAAAAAAAAAAAAAATTATTTTTTAAAGTAAAAAGGAAATATATTTATTTTGATGTTTCAGCCTGACAGATTAATCAGTAAAAATAAATAAAATCAGTCACATGGTCTGATGTTTCCTGCCTCATCAGAAATGAGGCAAAAAAGAAATCATAACCATGGGGTTTTTGTCTAAGTCGTTCAATAAAGGTTTCTTTCAAAAAGAGTAGCAAAGCAGACCAATAATATTTATTTCCCCTGAGAGAGCTGTGGGATGTTGCTAGTGAGTACTGCTCTAGCTTACACATGCAGTCCATAAAGTGCACAGTACTGGCCAAGGATGGGTGGTTTGGTGGTCTTCTGCGTGCTCTGTTCTGACATCTCTGGAGTAGGCTCAGTATTCTGTAGGTGGAGTTTTTGATCAGATGATTATCTGCTTTGAAGCTGTTTGAAAAAATAGGGAGCTCATGCAGAAGCTGGTATGCAGCCTGAAAATTACCTCTCAAAAGCGAATTGAACCATGTATGTTCAGTTTTGATGAAGACTTGAAGGTTTTGTTTGGTTTAGTTGTCAGGCACTTACATATTTACTGTGTATGCTCACTAATTTAACAGTGAACTTCCTTTTGGTCAGCTACATTACTTAAATGGTTTCCTGTGCTGATACTTGATAATCGATTTTACTAGACCTGTTGCATTATTTCTGTAGGTCTGTTTTATACCCTTTCTTAAGAAAAGGGTATATTTGTGGATCACTCTTATGTAGTTACCAAGCGAATGAAAGTCACCTCCCTGTGGGACCTAATTTTATAAAACTGGAAGCTTTCCATGTAAGTTTAAGTCATTTGTTAAATTTGCATGAGGAAGGTGGAGTAGTGATTAAGAAATGTGTGGGATATATGTGGCATACTTTTCACTGTAAATGTTAATAACAAGCGTACTCTTTGTTAAACGCTCTTCCAGCAGCATTTGCCACTGCAAAAACTGAAGATTATAATAACTGGCTACTTGAAGAATTCCTTCCAACCATCAATATTCCCAAATAAAGGTGACTTGGCATGGTGGGTCTACCTCATCATGCTGTGTTTAGACTTCCCAGCTCTGCAAGCACGAGTAAAAGAAAATGTTGGCAGTTAGGCTATGGTTATCAAATTCTTTATAACTTGGTTTCATACTTCAAGCTGTGATCCGGTGCAAGGCAATGACTTTGCAAAGGGCTTTAGTCTTAAAGTGCGTAAGATGAGTCTTATATACATGTTTGCACACATGCTTCTGAGTGTAGCCACTGGCACATGGAGCCTACTCAACAGGAGGTTCAAAGGATTTGTGTTGATAAACAGTATTTAAATGTAAGTTTTGATAATTAAGTATGGACAAAAAGCTTAGTGATAATTAAACTACATGCAGTTTTTTTTCTGGAATGGATTAACATTTTTATCTTGCAGTAGAATTATTATTTGTTTAACAGTGACAACTTAAATGCATAATCAAGCATACTATTTTTAGCAAAATAGAAGTTACAGAATATAACATAAAGATGACTAATTAAAGTTTGGGTTTATTTTCTACATCCATTTCTATACAACTGCACTTTTTTGTACCATTAGTACAATTAGCAGCACATCCCTCTTGTCTCTCCCAACCTAATCTATCTAAATAAGTGTTTGTCAGTAAAAAAATGG